>CM050401.1:45517859-45548924 GCA_027562975.1 Rhynchospora breviuscula
AAATATGCCCCATTCCTGGGATCTGTTCCATCTTATACTTTGAAAAGAGTATCGCCCGTCCAAAAGACGCTTCTTGAGCGATTCAACAGAGAAAGCGTAGGACTTTCATCTTCTTCTTAATAGAGTAGCAAACCCGGGGATTTTGACATATGTAATCTATAATGCCACATATTTCATAGAGAGTTATTATTTCACTGGCCCCTTCTCTTGCTGGTGGGCCATTGCTGATTGAATTTAGAGGATGGCGGCTTTGGCTCTGCCTCTAGCTCTAATAAAGAAAGATTCTACCACTTATTCATTACCGGCACCTACTTCTAACTAACTAAGACTATTTAGGAGCAGTTTGTTTATAATGCAAGCAAGGAGCAGAAAGACATGAAGGATGGAAGAATGCACCAATTTGACTCTACTTCTCTGAATTTCTTTACCAGAAGCTCTTCGTTTCTATCTAGGTTGACCTATTTGGGCCGGATCTATGCTTGCTTTCAACTCCCCGAAGCATTTCGTCGTTTGCTACGCCCTTCTTCATCTCTGGGTGCCTAGGTATCCACCGTAAGCCTTTCCTCCTTTGAACCTCGCCATTAACCATAAGGCTATGCCATCCTAAGGTGCTCCTAAATGAAAGGATCTTATCAACGTCCATGAATGATAAATCATAGATCGAACTGCCGAATTGGCAAAATTTCCCGCTCAAAAACTAGTACTCTTGCTTGTTTGCTTTGACTTTCCTGCCATCATTTCTAGATGATGAGTCATTATTGAGAGGCAAACTGAGCTATGCCTTCCTGCCTGCCTTACTAGTCCAAACCACCTATTCCTTCAACTAGCACTGGATTCTACTAGTACTGAGGTTGCTTGTCTAAATTGACCAAAAGAAAAAAGAAAAGAAAAAACGATCAATTTCTTGATCTTAACAAATCCAAGACAACAAACAATTTCGTAAATGATGATGTGTCGATACGTTCGATACCTAAATCTAGTCAGTTAGGTTCGAGCAACGAGGGCGGCACCATGCTCTTTTAGTGGTATAGTTTCTCTTTCCAGTAGACAGATGCGCGAGATGTTCACGAGGGACTGCGGAACGAATCCAAAAATGCTTCACCATCAACGTGGCTATAACACAATCCATAACCTAGTAGATCACATTCACGTACGTAGGACTCAATGAGTCAAGGTCTGCCTGGGGTTGTCTTATATTCTATTTCAACACCCTAGTATAAATGAATCATAAAAAGAGATGGGTCCGTCCTTCCAGGTCTCTTAAGGAAGAGCCGGGGCCATGCGAAGTCAAGCTCATCTTTGTACTTATCGTGACTTCTCTCTTTTCTGTCAGCTCCGATTTACATGAGTAAAAGGGCAAGTTTGAGTTGATTGATTGTCAAGATCTTCAAAACGAAATGAAGCCTTCATTCTACCCACTAACATGATATCTTCTATTATTTGAGTCGAAATCTGGAGCAATTCTCTTTTTCAGTAGCATCAACTGTCGAAATTAATTAGGTTCAACTCCTTCTTTTTATTAGAGCTAGATGTGCTAAGGAGAGAAGCACTTCAACTTCACTAGCTGCAAGAGCGAGGGCCTGAAAGCCTTCCTTACTCCCGGATTGTGCTTGCAAGATTTTCTAGTTCAGATCTTATACATAGTATACAGTCGGAGCATGCTACTTCCTCCTCAAAAGCAGGGAATTGGCGCGCGCTGGAAAGCAAAAGCAGAGAGATAGGAAGAAAGCCAAAAGCAAAAGGCTCGCTCTTTTGGCTCTTTCTTTTTCTCAATTGTTTCGCCTTTGAATCGCCAAATACCTCGCTCGCTTCTGTCTGTCTGCCCCTGTCTACGCTTCCAAGGATTCCTTTCTTCCTTCCGAGGATTCCTGTCTCCGGGCTGCAAAGATGCTGAAAGAGTCTTCGTTCGTAACATTAGTAGTTACTCACTGGGTCAAGATGATGAAAGAGTGGGTGGATTGGTTTGATTGTTTTTTCTTACGGATGAGGGATCTGGTTCTGAGAGGGATCAGGTTAGGAGAGTTCCTAAAAAGAGAGGGTAACTATTTCCTAGCTACCTATTTCCTAGCTAAGCTACCTGCTTTCCTAGCTACCAGTTTTCCTACCATAAAGTGAATTACGCGAGCAAACAGTCCCTGAGAGCTTAATGAAGCATATCAGCTCTTCTCAAGAAACTTTTTGAGCTTTTTACTATTAGGGCAGGGCCTACTTTCTTGCTCTTGGGACTCGTGCTTTTCCTATCTTTGAAACGTCGACACTCAGCTCTAGGTTCGTCCGACTTTAGACTCTCTTTCTCTATGTGTGTAGTGATTTGTCTTCGACTTGCCCTTCGTATCTATCCGCTTTTTCCGCTTTTTGCCTCTTCGTCCAACTTTGCTTTAAAGCTTTGCCTTACTTTTTCTTACTTGACACTTTTCAGCTTTTCCTTCCGCATCTGTTAAACTCGCTGTCTCGGGGGAAAGGGCTGGGACAAACTCATATCCAGGAAAATACTACTTCACTAGTGGAGCTCCCTCCTGTAACTCTGCTCTCTCATATACCAGGGGTTTCGGGGCTCGCGGATTCAAACTCTTCGGCTTGGTGGTAAAGAAAAACACGGATCTCTTTCTTAATACGACTTTGAACTCAGCTCTAGGGGATGGGAATACTTGACACCCAGATCTTGGGGACTTTGTATCGCGTACTACTTGAACTTCCGAGCCAACCTGTCATTGCTCTAAAAAAGGTAAGTGGGCCTCTCCCTCCGGCCCAGGAACCGAGATCTTGAGTGCTTCGATCCTATGAAAAAGAGGCTTTGACTTCGGTATACATCTATGGCGGGTAGGGATTTACTTTCAATTTGAAAGGAGCTAGCTATGAGACACTATGCATTAGATTGCAAACCTATTGATTGCTCCCGCACTTCCCGCCTTTCCATATTAAGTTTCCACCTTTATATCAGTATTTCCGAAAGTACACTATTTTGAGCAAAAACAACTGCTGACTGAATAGGCACCAGTAGTTGATTTAAGAAGAGTCGACGTTTGAAAAAGAAATAGACAATTTCATGAGTACGCAAAGGTCAGTCATCATCATCAGGTCAGTCAATAGTCCTAGTTGACTCGTTTTATACATTAATTGCTTGGCTTACTAGCTCAGTTGTTTAATCGTAACCTGCGTCCGGTAGAATGGGAACATGCTAATCATAAGTAGTTAATTGTCCACATTTCTCGTTACATGCAGTATTTGCTCTTTCCGGACGTCAGATTCGTTCCAGTGAGTAACTACTCTTTTCACTCAGTGAGTAACTACCTTTGTTGTCACTCTATACATTAGTAGTTACTCGTCTGTGTAGAACGAAAAGCCCGCATTTGTATACCCACCGTGCTTATTTCTACTTACCTTTCTCTATTATCTTTGATCTGCTACGCCGTAGGGGGAGATTTTCAATTGTTATTTTCTTTTGTGGGAAGCTCCTTTGTGAGAGCCTTATTGGCCAAATTCGCCTTGGGCCTTCCCCTTTTTTCCTATTTTTTATGTTCTGTGGAATTGTTTGGAAGGCTCCCCCAATCTCCACTACTTTATTCCTAACGAGGATAATCCAACGCTACCCCTCTTCCCACAAGAACCTGGATTTGGCTCTACCTATACACCGCCCTCAACATCTGACGTCCCACCTACTCCACCAGTGAGTTCCCAGCCAGAAGATCTGGAACGCAAGCTCCAAGAAGTACTTACTGTGGCCCAAAATAAAGTAGATACGAGTTCGGCATTTGTGAAACGGAAGTATTTTTTCCTGCCACCACAGCAAGAACGCATGCAAATGAATTGGAATCTTAAGGACACGTTTCAGGCGGGGTACGGACTCCCCCCTTCTTTTGATTTCGCACCAATTCCCAAGAAGATAGCAGAACTTGACCGGTATAAGGCTCAGCTTGAAACCCCCCGCATAAAAGTAGATGACTGCGATGTATTTAAGAATTTGGATTGGTGGGTTAAAGACTCAAAGGCCTAGAAAGCCTGGGGCACCGGATTAACGCGTGTCTTTCTTCTCACACCTTTTCAATTTAGAAACTTCTGCTTCTCACTGATTTTATACATCTTTTCCCCGAATCATTCCTTTTCAGCACCTTCATTACCTTCCTTGGTGGCTTCTTACGAAACTTTCCAAACAGGCTCTTTCAAACTACCTTTTTCAACCTGCTGCTTGTTTGCATACCATCACCAACTTGAATTAGCTCTTCCCCTTCGTAGACCGAGTGCATAGAAAGGTTGTGAAAATCAGCTGTGAGATGATTGGTTGCACCCTAGTCCAAGAGCCAACTGTCAGGGGAGGCAAACTCCATGTCGGCAACATAGGCAGCAAGATGCTTAGCCGGTGGCGGCTGATAATTGTAGTCAGGGGCGACACCGATCAGCTGTATGACCCACTATAGTGAAAATCTGTCACACAGGTTTCTCAGTAGACTTATCAGTATCAGTGAAGTCATAAGTATTGGTTCGCCCCCTGCCTTTCATGAATGGAGCTCGGCCTCTGTGTTCATTGGGAGAGGGCTTAGAAAAGGATCCCATACGAAGATTCTTTTCGGAATTAGTCCGGCCCGAACGAAGATAGATGATAGGTAGAATTGTTTACGTATGGCCCTATTTACGTTAGACGGAGGAGATTCTCAAAAGCATTGAAAGTCAAAAGTCAGTAGATCTTTCTTTATCAACCCGGAGTGCAGGACCCGTCCGTGTGCATGCATCTACTAAACTCAAGTAAGTCGGGAACTTGCTACTTGACTTGGGAACTCATACACAAACGGATAAGGTAATCTGTAAGCGGAACACACCCTTTGGTTCAGAAGATTGAGGAGGCTGGAGCTACCTTGGGTAAGCTTCTATCAAGCAGTACGTGAGGAACATCAGTCTGGTAGATTTTAGTGAATTTCCATGCCTCACCGGATGTTTTCCCAATAGCTTTAATAGCTTTTGATCCTACTACATCTGTCATTACTAGCTCTTTTCGCTCGCAACATTAGTAGTTACTCACCTTTTCACTCGTAACATTAGTAGTTACTCGCTGGGTGAAACATACAAGAAGGGGAGCAATCCGGTATATCTGAATGATCTTACTCACTCCAGGAAAGTCGGTAACTCTCTTCTCTTCCCTTGCTTGGTGCCTACTTCGGGAAATGGACCACAGCTTATTCCGTACTTGACTTAGACTTAGGCAGTCGATTGGGGAAAGAAGAAGAAAGAGATGAGATTCCACCAAAGCCCGTAGACTGGGTGGGCCCATATTGCAAGCTAAATTAAGTGTCCTCGTCTCACTCAAGTCTCATACCTCTTGTGCTGGTGCTACATCTCGCATGTCCTTTCTTAAAAAAAGAAAAATGACAAGGTGGAAAAAGCACTCTGAGAACTGGAAATACTACATTGATATGCTTTACAAATGTGAATAAAAAATTGATAGGAAAGATAAAGAAAACTCAGGTGCTTATTAAAAAGCTGTGGGATCTTAGTTCACGGGAAGATATTATTGTATAGACTACTTATGTTGGTTGACTGACAGTACGAGAGGAGTCCCGAACAGGAGCCCTAATCTCTATTTCGTGTTTTGAGTTTATCCCAACCCCAGATCCGGTCCTCAGTCTTTATTAGCTAAACAAGCTAATTGGTCCAATAACCACGGCCTAATGCTATTCCTCCAACAGATGAAATAGCTGCTTCTTCGAATGCCGGAAATTTCTTCTTCAATCGATTCATCTCGGTCCTTAGACTGCATGTGCTAGCTGAACCCGTGGAAAAGGCTTTCTTGCCCCTTGCGATAGATAACCTTTTATCCGAATCTCTTAAACTCACGGAACACAAAGCAAATCTCTACCTCGTGCCCCCATAGCATTCGTAGTTCGGACTTTATTTGCCGGTAGGCCTATGGATGCATTGACCGTTCATTCTGTAACGTTCATAAAGCTCTTCTCGTCTTTCTGGCTCCTCTTAAGCAAGCCTCTGATTCCGTTGCGGATTCGTAAATCCCATTTAACCCGGAAATCTCTTTTTGCAAAATTAGGCGTAGGCCCATCAACACACCTAGCCCCCGGTGGTTCAAGGAGTTTAGGCATGAAGGACGCTCTCGAATAGGGTCGGAAGGGTGACATTTTTTCAAGGACTTGGAGGCTATGCTAGTTCTTGTTCCGTACCCCGTATTAGAAGTCTCCATTTCACCCTCGGTAGGGCTCTGGGTTTAGGGGTTGAATTGAGGTCGAAAAAATGGTGAGCCAAAAAAGCCGCACCTTGATGCTGCTTTTCGTGTCCTTCGCTATCTGAAAAATACTCCCGGCGAGGGATTTTATTATCCTCATCGAGCTCATTGCAATTATCAGCCTGCTTTGATTCGGACTGGGCTAGTTGCCCGATGACCCGTCGCTCGGTCACAGGTTACTTTCCCTTTTGTGCTCCCCCTTTCTAAAGCAATGTGAAGGCCATACCCGAAAGCAGATCGAAAGTCATCTCATTTGACACAACAAAAGCATCATGGCAGCCGACGTCTATTTTGTATTAGTGCTGAAAGCAATCTGGCGCAGACAAGCACGTTGCTCATGTGTTACCTGGAAACTGGGGTTCCACAGTGAAACTTGAAAGGATGAAAAGTTTCCCGCTTCCTGGCTCGCTTTCCCTGTTACTACTCTTTCTAGCCAAACACCAGTTCCTTTTTTTGCCAGCCTATGCCATGCTTTTCATGTTTGAACGGCTGCGCTACGCCCTTCTTTATGCTAGCCGTCTACCAACTAGTACTTGATCAACTTACCCTTGTTTTTCTACCAAGAACAAGTAATTGAAAATCTTATTTCTCCCCATAGGTTTCACTGCGAACTGCTGAGTTCAGTCTGTGTTGTACTTTGGCATTTCTCCACCACGAACACCTAAACATGGGTGTACTTATTCCAATATGCTAGTGTTAACAATTCTCGTTCTTGACATTTCTTCTTAGCTGCTTGGCCTGTAGTAGGTATCTGGTTCACTGCTTTGGGTATGGCTTTCAACCTAAACGGTTTCGGTTTCAATTTGAACCAGTCTGTAGTTGATAGTCAAGGTCGTGTTATTAATACTTGTATGATATTTTCATGTCAAAGTACCGAATTTCAGCATGACTAACCTATCAAAAAATTACCGGCTGTTTGTTCCTGTTGCTAATTACTATACTACCTACTGCTTGAAAAAGTGCTCTTTTTCCGTAAACCCCCCTTTCTTTTCAACTAGAAAGAGCTCTCTCTTCTAAAGCATTACACGACACTCGGGCGGAGGAAATCTATGAAAAGGACGAAAGAATGCAAAGCATGCGACCGAAACTGACGATTGAGGAGTCAGCACAGGTGACCTGCTTTCACGTGAGCAATTCTGAAAGGAAGAGCTGGGCAAGCCATGGCAGTTCTATTTCGGGGATCTACATCCTGAGGCTCCTGACAATTTGCAAAAACATAGATCAAAATCGATTATGTGCAAAAACTTTGATGAAGACCAAGAGGCGCTTGCGTCTGGAATCCAAAGTGAAATAGCACAAGGTTAGGCAATGGTCAGGTCAGCATAATAACCGTATTTTCGTTTTTGAAAACATGGTGGCGCCTTTATGTGCATACTAAAAAGGAGGTTCTCAATCAACCTCCACTAGGTGACATTCCGAAATCCTTAAAACCAAACCAAGATATAAAATTCCATCTTATTTATTTGCAGAAGTCATTCCATTTGTTTGAAAAAATCAATAAATGAATAAATAATACCATACGCTTACAGGTTCATGTGGTGTGATAAAGAAAACTGGTTCTAGCCTAGTGCCAGGCGAAGAAGTTTCTGGGTCGGGCAGCCATTGAGAAAATTGGCGTTCCGCGTAGTCAAAATGCTTTTTCGCCTTCCTATCACGTGATGCAATTCTTTCATTCAACCGAGCTTTGACTCTACCTTGACCTGCCTTCTTACTCGTCTAAGTTAATAGAGACCCCCCACTCTTCGGAATAGAAATAAGACGTGACTTATCAAATTCACCACCTTCAGAATAAGAAGTCAACATATTATCTTATCTGCTGCTGCAGCTGGCTATGAAAATCCTTCCATTGATTCTGAAAAACCATCTACAAAGACGGCGCATGGCTTGAAAGAAAGCAATTCCCCGTTGATACAAATCGTGAGATTCAATCCCATAATTGGCTTATCTTGATGCGCCAGACTGTACCAGTTTCTCTTTTTTCACCTTTGAGAGGTCCCCCGAAGGCAGAATCTTGCAACTCACTGATCAAGCTACCGCCCTCCACATGTGGTACAGTACTTTTTTTTAAGAAAAGTATGGGAAGGGGTCCTGGTTTATTAGAAAGCTAAGTTGATTCATTTTGTCAATAAGTTTGCTTTTCATTTGCTATTGCGCGGAATTACTTGAGTAGGAATAGCATTTGGTTAAGATCTTGAGTGTAGTTGATAGATTTAGTCGAAGGAAGGGCCAACCCAATAACGAAAGTTTCGTAAGGGGGCTGGAGCAGGCACATGAAGGCACGACTACGCCACGTTCTGACAGTGAACACAATCAGGAGAACAGGCAATATTGATCTAGTAACGCTCCCTCTCATTGGATGGCCTAGCTTCTGGATACCTACGCAGTGGGAGTTTGGTAAAGAGAGGTGCTTTTTATATATGGTTGGCTTTAATTAGAGAAATTCCATGTTACTCCTTTTGATTTATTATTTCTTTTTATTTGGTCAAGTCAAAAGGCAATCCATATAGATAGTGCTTTAGTGACTTGAGGCCCTGGTTAGTTCCATAGCAGTGAGCGGCACTTTATCTTCTTCTTTAAGTTCTTATCATTCCCTATACTAAGAAAACATAGTAAGGACTGCTTGCTCTGGAACGGAGCAACTATACAAATAAGGAAGCAGCAGATGCACGAATGTAGGAAGCAAGATTAGGCTTTTCATTCCAATAGAGTAGAGTGGAAAAATGCATAGGAATAGAATAAATAAATGAGCTAAAAGGACATAATCTCTTTATTAAACTTGATATGGAGAAATCTGATGATCGCTTGGAGTGGGATTTCTCTTTCTCTACCATGATGCCGTATAAGTGGAAGCTTTCACTGTCTACTAGTTATCTATTTATTTGTTGAGTTCGTCATGCAATAGTGTTTTTCTCTTGCTTTCCGCCCTGTGAGTAGTTCGTTCTTCACGGATGAAGTTGATCGAAGCCCTTCCTTCATTGAGTCAAGCAAGCTTAAGTTTTTCAAGTTATGAAAAAGGCCTCCTTGCCTACAATACGCGCTTCTTTTCTTAGGTCATAGGTCAATAAGACCACGTTTGCTTACCTACTTCATGAACAAAACTCCGCTCCACATCCGGTGGTTTCCTCTACTACATAAATTCACTTTCACGGGATTTATGAAAGGAACAAGCAACAATGAAGTTTATTCAGTATGGTAGGTAACATAGGCGTCCGGTGAATCCGATCCACCTCTTTCTTTATCTCATGAAAGACGCAGGCCCACCGAAGCGCACGCGCCTTTGTTGTTGTTTTGGCTGCCTTCGCTGGTGAAGAAAAACAGTCCCTGAGCAGAAACATAAGAAGCGAAGGAATAGACAGGAGAAGTGGAAGTAGCACGCGCTATATCAGTGCCAGGCCAGGTATCTTTTAGAAGGAAGTATAACCCATAGCTCCCGAAGCAGTGAATTCACTCTCATCTCAGGCAGAGGGGATAAGGTCAATCAAGGCATGGGTAACTAACACCTTACTGTGCTATGCCGCCCCAAACCGGAGAGCCAGGAAATCCATTAGTGGATGGCAGAAAGCAATAAACCGTACCGCCCTCTCTTTCCTTTCTTTCCTTCCAGGGCTTACTTGCCTATTATAGCTGTCTGTAGCTTTCTATTGATCTGTAGCTTTCTCTTGTGCTTATCCGCTCGCTATTGTGCTTATCCGCTTTCTCTTAGAGCTAGTACTCTTTTCTTTCTTTTGCTTGGTGTTTCAATTAGAAAACATTTTAAGAAACACCGTATGTTACATATGCTATTTTACAATGAATCTAGAGATAGGAATGGACAGAAGTGGACCGAGGACAGAAACATTTAATAAGCCGAGTACTCCTCAAAACTCGCTGCCTTGCCTTCGACGACTCAAACTAGGAGTGACCATTGTTTTATTTTAGTTGCCAGACGTCCGTGACCTTGTCCGATAGGTTGCCCAATGGTGCGACTCTTAGTTAGGTGTTCTCGGTCGACTAACTGTTGTTAGAATTAGTGAGTTAGCACTTATGTCTTAATCTTCCTAAAGTTCGCATAAGGTCTCTCTACTTATGGCATAAGCGATCCTGCGAGTTAGCAAGCCTTGCCATTCGGATTCAAAGAATGTCATCCTCCTCCTCCCTTATCAATGTTTGAGATGTCTGCTTGTTCAAATTTCCCTAGAAAAAAAATATGCCTTTTATGCCGGATCTTATGTTCTTTAGATGCTCGGCTTATCTGCCAGTTGTCTGGCTGCAAAAGGCAGAGGTTAGTTCACAACCCTTCAAGCCGAAGACGAGGCAGCTACAGTGACAGATAAGGCGCGAAGCGGATTCGAAATGGACTAGTAAGATACTCAAATGGTTCCTCAAACTCCAATTGGAACCCGGCCGGGGGCAACCCCAAACAAGATCCGTAAGCTCCTGCCCTCCTTTTCTTGGCTCGTGATGCCGTTCAGTCTCACCCATGCACGCACCGAGTACCTTTATGCGACTGATGAATGAGGTACTGAGACCATAGAGGGGAGCAATCCCGTATACCTGAATGATCTTCCCTTTTTTCATCTACTTGATTGAGTACCAGTCCAAGCCTTTATCTCTTCAGAGCTTCGAATCAATGGATCAAATCTATTACTACTCTATTGCGTACGCATCTGACTCACTTTAGTAAGAGGAGTGTAGGATTCAGTACCAGCGGACATAATCCGAATTCGATCTAGCAAGATAGCCATTAATTGATTAAGTTCGGAATTATACTGACTAGAAGAAGAAAGAGAACATCTATTCACCAGAGGGAAGGAAAATCTCTTTTGTTTTATGCCAGCCATAGTCAAAAGTGATCAAACCGCTTTTCCCTCAGTAAGACACTTTGAAAAGTGCCACTTTTGATACTTCCCTACCGAGAAAAGGAAGAAACCCACTTTGCCCTCAGTAAGTGCATTTTGCAAATGCACTTTTTATGCCAGCCTATATGCAAAACGACTACTTTTGGTCATACAATCAGATACTCACCTTAGGGAAAAAACCAAGTAGGACGTTTTGACCGAGGTTTCCTACTTTTGGTCAGAAATATAGGTCTCGTATTAGGGAAAATGGGATGTAGGACTTTTGCATATAGGTGATTCCTACTCAAAACGGAATTATCCTCGTACGACTTGCATTTCCGTTGAATCAAATGTTGCTACCTCAGAGCATATCTTTCGAAATTGTCGACTGCCCTCCCTGGGCTAATAGAATGGTGCCAAAAACAGATAGTCATAAAACACCATGCAGGTACGTCTTATTTCTCTAAGCTGAAACAAATCCTCATAACAACTAAACTCTTTGAATTCCAAAACCCTCTCTCGTTGTTTCGTCAAAATAATATTGATTATCCAAGTCAAATAAATGTAGCCTTTGTTAATGAGCTGTAACCATGTTCTTTTTAAGGTTTCTTCTTGTAAATCACTCAGCATTTCATATAGAAAAAGGCTCGTGAAGTACGGGCCACAGAACTTCTATTCTCTTTCACACCTATGTATAGAGGGTGCTGAGTTGAGTCAAAAAATGCTTTGATAAATAATGCCTGTTTTTCTTGTATCCTCGCATCAACTCTCCTGGGTTTTCTCTGAGAACCTACACATGAGTCCCAACCTTTAGTTACTTCGGAGGTTGGAGATTAGAAGTTGCTTAAAGCTTTAGTTGTTAGAAGGCCCGCATGAGCTCAGTTCTCAACGTAGCTTGGTCCTCTGGGACTTTCCTTTGCTACGCATTCAATCGGAAGCTAGGCTAGCTAGAGGGAACCTACTTTTCTGAAAAAACCGGTTAGGAGATCAAGTACTGCACCGCTTTTGTTGGAGATTTTCTTGAAGCAAGAAGAAGATCAAGAGTTTATTAAGAAGAAAGAAGGTAAATTACCGCTGCTGCTAGAGTTGCTGGTGATTCATGGCTGCCATAGCATGCTGCCGTTGCATCTTATATTCGATTACCCATTTCTTGTCAGGGATTATCATATTTTCTCAGAGGTTCTCTCGCAACATTTCAATCCGTACTCTTATCAGAAAAGACTTTTGTTACCGGTGCTCAGGGTTGTGACTCATCCATTGTTCTAGAGCATGAGGTATTTTGTTCAGCACTGAGATCATCATGCCGCAGAGTATTTATGGTGTAAGAAAGCTCATGGAGGTTGATTGAAATGGGAAGCCTTTCCAGCACCAGCTTAGGGCAAACTTCTATAAGCTCGACTTTGCACAACACCTTTTGAAAAATGAGGAAAAGGCAATTAGCCACTAATTCCAAGTCTGTTCGAAAAAACATGCAGTGCGAAAACAAAGAAATGAAGGGACATTAGAATAATCAAGTTTAGGATGATAATGGTTTCAATTGAGATTGATATGGCTCTATCACTATTCTCCGTTGTGAAATAATGAGTATTTTAGTCCGCTTTTCCTGCCTTCAAGCTATCTGCAAATCGGGTTCATGCTCCCGAGAACCACCTCCCAACTTCCTCTGGCAAACAAAAAAAGAAATTGTTCTATGAGCCGAAACGAAAGAATAGAGTTCAGTAAATAGTCTCGTCAAAACAAAAAGACACCGCCGATTCAACTATGTATGATCTGTAACGCTAGGATGTAAACGCGGTACGCTTTACTTACGCTTGAATACCCACCCCAAAATGCCTTCCTTCTTGGGAGGGAGTATCAAACTTAGCTAAATTAGACTAGCTACTCTTTCAGAAAAAAGGAATTTGCACCAACGCGGCCTCGATTTTTCAGAAGAGCTGGTAGATGTAGGAACTGCCAAAAGCATTTCCCAATTGTGCTTAAAGAGGGATACGGCATCGAAGTGAGAATGAATAGACTTCGATAATCTGGATAATATCCCAGTTGTAAGGCACTCGTGAAGAACTGTATAGCTTTGGTTATAGATTATCCAACAGGCAGAAGGGTTGTATGTATTTCATAGAAAGATAGGATATAGAGAAAAAAGGGTGGGTTTTGTGGTAAACAGAGCTACAACTCGAAACTTAATAAGTGAGAAGTTTCAGCATACATAACCTATGGAAGAATTTCTTTCTCTCTTTCGTAAAGAGCCTTACTACCCAAGCTAAAAGATAGAAAAGTGCTTTTTTACCAATCCGTAAGAAAAAGAAAGACGAAAACAGTGTCCATCGAGTCTAGTTGATAGAGGAAGATGCTTTTTGAAGTCGTCTAAGTAAGAGTCAGAAGAGATCTTTCCTCCGTTCCTTTACCGTACCGCTGTTTTCGTGTTGGATAAAGTATCTTACCATGGTCAATGCTCAGCCTTGCTAAGGCCTAATATTCCACATCTTGCTCTACGCGATGCCGATTCCTCTCGCGGCTCACTGGTATGAGATCAATCCTTTCGGTTGCGGATTCTCGAACAAGAAGAGCACATGAATATGAGTCAAAGGACCTGATTGACAAAGATTCGACACTCGCCCGGCTAAAAACACCCGCATTATGCCTCAAACTCTCCTGGCCCAAGGCTTGCCTACGGTGCAATTGAAGCGGAGTCAATAACATCAGTGCTGAAACTAGCCAATCCAACTAGGCGCGCAGCGGTAAGATTGAGCCAATTAGAAAGTCAATGTTCAAGCCAGGCAGGCGCGAAGTGTCAAAGTCAAGGGTATACCTATGAAAAGTGAGTGGTCAAGAAAGAGATCCCTGGGGTGGGGCAAAAGTCACACACTAAAATGACAATGCACAAGTCCCATACATCCACATCCAGGAAATGCAAAAGTTGTAGAGGCGCTCACTTTCATCGGAAATGAACACACGCGAACTTACTTTATGTCTGATCAAAAGTTTCCCTTCGCTTCGTAAGTGCAAGAATATCGCCAATGTGCGCGCAAAGACCTCGATGCTTATTGAGGAGGGAAGGTAGGTCTCTTGGTCTATATCTAAGCCTGAAGGGAGGGAGGCCGGCGCACCATCCATTGGTTAAGTTGGGTTTGGCCCACATAGGTCAGGTAATGTTGGAGGAGAAAAACCTTTCTCTATACTACGTAATTCTTTTCATATGACATAAGTAGCCCGCTTCACTCGATAGTAGAAAAGGCTTATTCATCGAAGTAGGATCTCCCTCTCCAACAACAAAAGAAAGCAATCTGTATTGGTTTTTTTCCGACTTACCTAAATGCTCAGCTCATCCCGACCTAAATTCATTTCTCTGGAGTCAACGGTGATTAAGGGATTTTCTTTTGCTCTCAATTCAATATCAATAGTCCAGTATATAGTTTCGGAAACCAATTGACCAATAGGACTCTTAATAGCTGCCGCTCCTGGTTTGTCTCTGTGGTACCATTTTAGCCTGTGCCGCGCACCTCCTTGCTTTTTACTACTCATTTGCTTCTCTTTCCCTACACTTTTCCTCCTTCCTTGAGATTTCTAGATTCCTCCTTCAATAGTCCAGTCTTTACTCTTCTCTTCAGATTGAAGCATTGCTGTTCTTTCCTGGTGCCCTTTATAACTCTCTTGAACCTCCGTGAGCCATTCTGCAGTTGGAAAACAATGCTTTCAAGATCTCCTCCTTTTGGACTGAATCTCTTGGAGAATGCGCTACTCTCTTGCTTCCTTCGTCTACTAAATCGTATAGTCACTCAAACCCGCTTTGTCACCACTTTTTATTGGATGGAGAAGGAGTCCACAAGAGAAGAAAGAAAATTGAGAAATAGTGTGAACCAAGTGATTTTGAAGAAAGGAGGAACCGGGCAGGGTGATGATATAGTGAACCAGCTGCGATCTTTTTATAGCTTGTCAGAATTTTGAGCTTACCAGTGACTGGTAAGAGACCAGAGCCTTTACCACGTAGAAGACCTCTTGGTTAGGAAGGGGAGAGAGGTATTGCTCATCTAGCGTAGCATAGCGAAGAAAAATGAAAGGGCGCAGAGTGCTAATAGGCATATGCATAAGGGGAATCCTTTTCAGATTTCTTTCTGCCCCGGCCCAATTATGTCAATAAATCTATCTATCCTCGGCAGCAAAGTCAACTCTCGCTGATGATAGAAGCACTTCTCTGAGAAACTATGAGTAGTTATTTACCCGCAGTTACTGAAACAGGCGAAAAAGGACGGCTTATGGTAGATTTTCTTACCGCTACGCGCCTAGCTGACTTGGCAAAGAAAAGAAAGATAACCCGCTTGCCTAAAGTATTTCTTCTTTGCTACCTTGGTAAATCTTTCTGCTTACCTACTCGCTTACCTTAGGACAGGAAATGCATATTATCTGAAAGCTAGTCGCTAGGCTCGAAAAACACTTAGGATTGGCTGGAACCCACTTTCTCCAATATATAGGGGGAGAGAAATGTATTGATTGTATCCGAGCATCTCTAATTTCCTCCGTTTCACTCCCCTGGTGGAAAAAAACTACCCTGCTCGGCCTGCCTTGTCGAGGAGGAAGTTTTGACGTGGTTGCCTAGCCAAGCTTAACTATTTATGTAATCCGGGGTTATCTTGCTCAGTTGTATTCCTTTTCCCTGGGCTCACTCGCGCCTACTTTCCTTGGTTGTTGGAAAAGATTGAGCTAGCAGCACTTAAATGGGTATACCAGTCTAACTCGTCGATCAAAGTACTACTTGGCTTGTGCGCGGGAAGAAGAATGGGAAAGACAATTTCACTAGATTTCTGACCAGGAACAGGACCTATCACAAGAATATTTTTCTTATTGGGACGATAACTCTGAAAAGACAAATTTCCTATCTTTTCTTTCAACTCAGGAGAAATACGATCAGTTGGAGCTAGCTCAAACCCCTCAGGTAAAATAAGAACAGCACCCACATTCAAACCCCCTTTTTGACCATTAGCAAGAACTTGTTTCAATTGCATATCATAAGGAATTCGAACAATGGCTTCAAATACAGTATCAGGAAGCACAGCTTGCGGAACTTCAATCTCCACGGGCTTATTAGCTAAGTGACAATTGGCACATACAATTCGTCCAGTTGTTTCTCGCGGATTTTCATAACCCTGTTGTGCAAAAATGGGATATGCATTCGAAATAGATACCTGACTTAGTACATATATCATGATCGATACAGAAACATAAATGGATCGAGCCATTTGTTTCTTTTCTCCAAGAAAAAGGATTTCTATTTTGCATGGCCAATTAGAAATCCTAGAATTTTGACAATAAATTAGATAAGGAACTAGTATAGTTCCCTATCAAAAATCTGTTGTCATTGTACTGGAATAGTTCTTTTAGAATATAGGACTAATATCTTGAACAGGTCAAAATACAAAAAAGTCATTAAGATTGAAAATGATCCTTTTGATTTGAGAAAGAAAAAGGGTTCTGATGGAATTTCTATAAGAAATCAAATGAGTTCTTCATTCATTCATTGAATGATAAATTACTACAAGCGAGGGAGATACACGATTTCAATAATGGAAGATCCAATATTTCACAATAGTATCTAAAATAACTGGAAAAGTAGAAACAAGACCAGATAGAATCTCATCCTTATGTGCCAACCCAAAATCGTTGTAGACTGAACCAATTAGGAGTTCCCAACCATGAGTTGAATGAAATCCAATTCCTAAATCAGTAACTAAAAGAATTGAGAAAGCTTTTATTGTGTCACTTAAGTTAGATAGGAATTCTTGACCCCATGAATTAAGAATGATAAGTTCCTCATTACTCAGAATAAAATAACCACTGAAAATACTGAAACAGATTCTATTTGTTGAGAAATGCAAAAGGATATGAAGATTATATCCATTGCATGTTTTAACTAATTGGATCGTTTCCTTGTGGATTCCTATATGGGGTTTTTTGATATATGTTTCCAAGTCCATTTCTTCTAACAGAAAAAGCTCTTCTAATTCTATGAATCTTTCTAGAACATGTTTCTCTTGAATTCTATTCAAGAGAGTTTCGGATTGACTAGTATTCCACCAATTACTAATCAAAAGTTCCAAACATTTTGGAAATGCAAGAAAGACTGACCAGGGCCAAAATGCTATAGATGCAAAATATGGGAAAGAAGACAATGTTTTCTTTTTTTTCATTTTTGATTTGTAAATGAAATACTTAATCAACCTCTTTTATCCAATGACTCTAAATGATATTTATTTCTTTGATTGAATGAAACACGAGTTTTCTAACAAGCACGGTATTGAATCTATGGATCTATTCTTATTTTCTTTCTATACTAAATTAGTTCTTAGATTTTGAAGATCTAGAAAGAGTATAGAAATAGAATAAAGGTTCTTTTTTTTTTGACTGTAATTTATTAGTTCTACTTTTTTTCTAGTAGCAATTTTCTAGTATACCAGGATGGGGTTGGAACCCACACATACGTATACGAGCTATATTTGGCATATCAAAAAATAGTATACCAAAAATTTCTTCTTTTCTGAATTGATTATGAATTTCAGAATCTATTTATTCGAATTTATTATAGTAATATTCATTGGAATTTCATATACGTATTCCTCTTTTTCTATGTCCTACTCTTTTTTGTTTTATTCTATCTGTATTTTATTCGGTGTGAATCGGTGAAACAAGGGAAAAGAAAATCGAAGAATGGAATATGTTTTGTTCGAATGAACATTTAGAAAAGACTTCAATTGGATTCAAAATGGAATCCGTGAATTCCTTTTCTTCTGTCTGAGAAAACTTTGATTTTTCAATTCATTTCAAAATACTTCAATGGGTACACACAAAAAATAGGCCAATTCGACAGCTTTTTGTTCAATCTCGCGCGGCGTCAAGAAATTATCATCCGTACGAGTCAAAGGAATAGACCCTTGACCCCTGATTTCCATATAAAGTACACGACGAGAATCAAAGCCCTCTTTATCCTCAATTCTGATTGATTGAATATCTTTCATAAGAAAGCGAAGAAAGATGCGACGATTTAGTCCAGGAAATCCCCAACGAAAAATACAAACTATTCCTTTTTTTCTATCAAATTGGTCATAACCACTACCTACATTCCAAAAAATTGTGCACCACAAGTAGGAACTCATGAATAGACCTGCGATCCCGTAGAAAGACATTACGATTCCTTGGGGAAAAAAAAGGATTTCTTGAGATGGAAATACGGATATGAGATTTTTCTCAAGATAACTGGAAGTTCCAACCACTAAGAATCCTAGTGAACCTAAAAAAAGGATAAAAGAATCCCAGATAGATCTATTGGATAAAGCATTCTTGCCCCACTTGCCAATTTGACGACTCCTCAGATAAATGCTCTCTCTAATCCATTGAGTGAAGCAGTTAACCAACTGTTCCGAATTTCTTTTTTTTATTATTTTTTTTGATTATATGAAAATAATCAAAAAAGCAATAGAATATTATGATTCTATATGGTGAATAGAAAGTCAAAAATGATTGATTAGGTCTTCCTTCCTTTAATAGGAAAAATGAAATGGATATTTCTTATAATGAACTTTTCTTTCCTATTTATTAGCTAGCTGTATGCTTCTTCTACTGCTTAGCCAACCCCTTCAAAAAGGATTTTTTTGCAATAAAAAACAAGTAGAAGAAGAGTAGTTCAACGTTTTATTGCTACAAGAAAGTGTAACAAGGACAAGTTTCCTTTTGTATAAAAAGTTGACAGGTTCATTTAATGCTCTAAGAAACTTTCCCCTGTGAGCTCTTTTGGTTCGTAACATTAGTAGTTACGAACCAAAAGAGGCCTAGTTATTTGATTTTATTGGTCTCGGTTTCCCATTAGGGAATTTGTCGATCCTCTTAGACTATGCGAATTTGAGAGTTGATGGCCCACTCTAAGTTCGATGCATTTGATTGAAAAGATGTGCCGTCCAGGAATGACTCTTTTGGGGAATGCTTAAAGAACAGCAGGGATGTTATCAACAAAGATTTACCTATTTGACATACGGGAAGTCTAGGAGAGACCCAACTGCGGCACTACACTCAATTCAGCATCAAAGGAAGAAAGCTAGGCTAGGATAGGAACCACCAATGGTTACTACGGGAACCTGGAAAGCGATGAACCACTACTCAACCTGGCTAAGATACTTGCGCAGGCAACAGTCCCAGTACTTTACTTTGCTTCCCAGGAACCTGATATGAACCATAATCTACAACCTTTAGAGCACTTCCCCTCAACCGGTACCTTTCCATTGCTCGAGTAGATTCTCAGGATCCAGAACCCCCACGGTCATCCACGTAAATAGCAGGGATAGTAATTAAGGGGAATCAAAATGCTGATAGTTCACTTGCTATTTGTTGCTTTGCGGTGGAGAATCTCCTCTTTTCTGTTATTTTGGTGTCTTGGGTTGCTTAGGTGGTCAATGGCGATCTATCTCATAAGAGGATGGGCTCCTACAGTTGGAAAGGCTAAAGAATTAGTCAATCCGCTAAGTCGAGAAGGGTCTCATTCCTTTCCTATTGGCGGGCTGCAGTACTGCGGGGAAGACTATATAAGTAAATGCACCAGTAATAGAAGGTTTCTTCTGAAAACAAAATAACTCCCGGAATCCTCCTAATTCAAATCTTTTGTAGCAGACATGCGAAGTCCGGGATGACCTGGCAAGTGATCCGTCTAATTCGTATTCGTAATCAAAATTATCCGAAACTCAACATGTTATGTTCTTCTTCCTCGAAGAACAAACAGTTCCTTGCATTGGGCCTGCCCTGGACTCAAAAGGATCATAGCTTGCTACCTCTCTTCTCTTCTTTTCTGTCGTCGATCAGGAGTTTTTCTATAGTACTCTCCCCCGACACACGTAAAGTATACGTAAGGCAGGCAAACAGGTCAAACAGTGGAAAGTACGGGTTCGAGAATGGATGAGTTTGCCCTGTCATTTCCTTATTCGATCTCGGGCGTCCCGACCGAAGAAAAGTAGGGGATTTGTCGGCTATGTGCGCATGGAATCAATCATAGGGTTTGGCAGTTGTGATCAATCAGTAAGTATAACAACTTTTTCAACGAAGGGTGAGACTTTTGGCTCTGGCAGCTAGAAAGAAGGAGCTGCTATTTCGCCAGGAGAAAGAGGAAGAAACAGGGGTCGGGTTTTCACAAACAGAAGGACGTACACATGAATTCAAGCATGAAGTTGAGAAGGGGGTCCCGCACGTCTATCTTCTTTACAGCCGTTGACCCTTTTGGCGCTCTCAGTCAAGGGGACTTTCTTTGCTTTTGGTTCAAAAGATGCGTCCTCTACGCCCTGGCATGGATGCTTTTGATTAAACCCCAGAAAGGGCTTATGGGAATGCTCAAAGAGCTACGCTAGACTCTCTTGCCAAGAAATCTTTGACAAATACTAGGCCTAATCCTATTCCTATTTCTACTCTGGCACACCCATCTGCAGTATCAAACATAAGCATGCATTCAAGATATCGAACTATTCCCTTGACTTGCTATACCAGCTCTTTCCTATCCACCAAGCCCCTTCCCTTTCATTATCACTATCACTATAGATACCCGTTCCTCCCATTGGTTTGGTGCCGTGCCTTGTCCACATGCTTCTCCTTATGCTAATGAGTCTGCTTCTCCTTATGCTAATGCGTCTCCTTCTCCTTCCCACAAGCTAGCTTCTCCTTCTCCTTCTGGACTTGGTATGAAATAGAGATCAATCCAGGAATGGTAACCTATGAAACAGTAGACCTTGAGCCTGGAAACATATCAATTGAAAATACATCTTCTTATTTCCAAGAAGAATAGGGGAAGCATAATCTCAAATAAGAATAAGTAAGTAGTCTAAGAGTAATCCTCTCTTTCCCAAAGAGAGTATTCCTCGGAACGGAAGACTGTTAGTGATGAAAGCAAGCCAAGGATAAGTTAGCCCGGAAACCTATGAAGCAAGGAAAGAACCTAAGCTATGATATGGAGATGGCGAGTCAAGTAGTCTAATAAGGCAGGCATAAGTACTATCCCTTCAAGCTCAAGCAAAGAACTTGGAATGGGGTAGGGAAATAAAAGAGTCGAGTAGATATGTGCCCGCATACAGAGATCCCTTAGACAAGGTTCGAAATACAGCCTCGATCCTTCACAAAAAGAAGATCAAACCCAGACTAATGAACCAAGCTATCCCTCGCCTCGATACATCCTATCTCTCTTCCTCTACTACTTAATGGAATAGATGACCCTTATCCTTGACTTGATCTTCCCATCATCTCTATAATTCTCTTTTCTTGCGTTCTTCACAGAGACGGAGATCCATGGTAGAAACCTATTTTCCTCAAGCCAAGCTCAAAAGCTGGAAACGGAGACATCCTCCCCTCTGGAAATGAACCTTTCTGTTCTGGAACAGAGACAACCTTCCCTCTGGAAATGAACCTTTCTGGACCAGCTAAAGCCCATGCATGGTTAAGGGAGAGTTTAGTCAGAGCATATAACCAGATCCCTATTTCATACCTTGGTTGCCTCCCCGCGGCTCTAGACAACACTTTTTCATGTTTATGTGTCCCAAGCAGAAACAGATGCGGATTGGAACAATAACGAATAGAGCTGTATCTGCCTCGGTTCAGTATCGTCGTTTATCAAAAAGGATAACCCCTATCATTGGTTGGGTGGTGGGTTGGATGGATGTGGAATACAAGGTTGGGTTACGCGTAAGAAGGCATAGCCTTCATAATGACAAGGTTCATAACATAGAAATAGGAGTTGGGGTATGGACCCGATATCAACATAAGGGATGGGGCCTCGCCGAACGGGAAGGAGAACGGCAATCCAGCCAGCAGTCTTGTACGAGCACAGGTCCAAACCTGGCGGAGGAGGTGGGCTCTTAACAGTGTGTGTCCCAACCGAAAGACGAGATGTTTCTCCGGCTTTATGCCCAGGGGAAGCCGAGGTACTGGCGCGGGACAGGCATTGGCAACCCGCCTTGTGGGTGCTGGCGAAGAATCCGTTGGAAGATGGGATCAACAGTGGCACGGCATGTTTTTTGAATTGGCACATAGGGAGAATAGAAGAGAATAGCGCAGCACAGCATAGCCGACAAGAGCGGTAGAGGTAGCTCCCTTTGGAATCGCTTAATAAGATTTTGGAAGAGCTCTCAACTCGAACCCCTGCGAATCCAGGCAGAATGACTCTACTCTCTTAAGGGTAGTCGCGGATAGGGAAACAAGGTCAGCATGGGTTGCCAGAAGTGGGATTGGCAGGTTTGTTTCCGCTTTTTCTGGTGAATCGGTCGCATTATTACCTTGATTTGG
Organism: Rhynchospora breviuscula; assembly: GCA_027562975.1. Taxonomy (NCBI): domain Eukaryota; kingdom Viridiplantae; phylum Streptophyta; class Magnoliopsida; order Poales; family Cyperaceae; genus Rhynchospora; species Rhynchospora breviuscula. The sequence continues at coordinate 45,540,201 of CM050401.1, forward strand.
TAAAGGTTCAGGCATAGGAACCTTAGAATATGCATAAGAAGTGGTATCTTTTGTTTGGGCCAACCTTTCTTTAATGGCGCAAGACTGGTAGCTGAGTTGAGCAATTCATGTAGTGGTAAAGCTTTAAGCGGGTGCAGTGGAGTCATTATTAGCATCTTAGGTGTCTTTTCCTGAATCTCGATTTCATACGTCCACCCCCGGTTGATGCTCTTGAGAAACTAAAGGAGGATTTATCCCAATGCAACAACCCTCATCTGATTTCAGCTTCGAAAAAAGTGATATAACCGAGTGGTTTCGAGGTTGCCAGTTGCGGAACAGGATCACGCGAAGAAGAATTGGAAGCGTGGTTCCTAGCTTAGATAACTCTATTTTCATCCTGTTTCTCTTTTGGTGAAGGTGAAGCGAAAGAAGATATTCTCTGGAGCAAAGTGATGAGATTCCATACATCTCCGAAAGTACCGTGGCCAGTGAATAACGTAGCCAAGCCATGTGTATAACATCAAAATGAGTTGAACCATGATCTTGACTTTTGATCTGTGATTTCTATTGCTTCTAGATCCGTCTATGTCGACGCCTTCTTTGATCAAGGAAGGAGCGAGCTGGCCTCAGATCATTTTACTCAACCCTGGCCTGCTTCCTATCATTCTTTCCTTCTTTCTTCTACTGCTTAAGGGCTATGACTTTTGGCTGATCCAATAGATGATGTCCCAAATCGGCTACTCCAGCGTGCATTTGAAGCCAATGATTCCTCCACTCTCACTAGCTAGTAGGAAGCAGAAGCTAAGACGACGGGAGAGCAAGCGTTCATCTTGTTCAGTGGTTGGGCGTGGGGGAGTGCAGGGGTTTCTATAGACTCTAGTGGCTGGCGGGTCCATGGTGGTGGTGCAGGTGGGAACGTGGGAGACAGAGAGGCTGGCTGCCTGACCGGGCTTAGGATGGCTATGCATGCCGATCTAGGAAGCCAACCGAATATGTATCGACCGTGATGATTCGGCCGGGATCGAATTGCTGCGTTGCGTGAGGGCTATGATATGCCGGTACGGTCTACATGTATGCCCTAGCTCGATCGCTTTGTTTTGTCCGGATTGATCTAGTCTCGTTGAGTTACTAGTCGACCAACTTCCTAGTGGTGCAATGTCTGCTGCAGTGACTAGCGTTTCTCATGGTTCAGATTTCTTTAAGCAGAGTGCGTTCCATGCATGGTGGAAGGGGATGGTGGTCTTTGATTATGGATCAATGCAATCGACTGATTGGAGAGAGTTGGTAACTGATCATGCATGATTCCATTTCCTCCCCTGGCAGGTCGTCGTCCAATTACCCGGTCATTGTTACGCTCATGGATTGCCTGGTACATACATAGCCGTGAAAGGGCCTGCTAGCTGGGGATCCACATTGGCATGCTCCTCGCAAAGAAGCTAGCACATATGTAGCACTTGTACGTACGAGAAGCTTGTGACTCTGACAAGACAACCGGCTGGGTTGCTGTGTTGACCACACCGACAGGACAGAGATGATGCCCTCAAATACAGAGTTTCCGATCTATCCTTGCCTTGGGAAGACTTCCATAATAAAGCAAGTTCCTGTTCCTGTTGAAAGTCAAGCAATTCGAGTAGAGGTATAAGCGAGTTCTCGAGTAGAGGTAAAAGCAAGTGCCTTTCGGGGCGAGGTATAAGCAAGCGCCTTTTGAAAGTTCGGCTGTACTTAACTTAAGGAGGGTTCTCGAGATGTGTGTGCACATACTTGACTTCCTACTTCCGATGACCTTCTCTTATCTCATTTCGTCTAGTTGAGTGATGAATAGCTTATCGAGCTGTGTTCGGCGTATACAAGTAGTAGAGTAGTTTGCATCTCCATTTTCATACCCGGGTTAGCGCCCTCATCCTAAAGTGAAAGGTTGACCGGTTCTCGGCCTTGGTTCATACATAGCATGATCTCTCCTGGTTCAAAAGCTTTATTGGATCTCATCCGTGGATTTCTTCGTGCTAGTTCTCTCATCTCATAAAGATCTGCTGTTTCAAAGGTTCATAGCCCGTTCTTTCTTGAATTCCTTGGCATGGCTATCTCAATCAATATCAAGGCCCGGAAGGAGGAGGTCCAGATTAGTGAGCCCTAACAGGCGCGGAGCATTCCTGGTTCAACCCCAGTTTGATGAGAAGGTTTGAAAGTGCACTGGTTTTCCGCTGTAAGTTTCGATATCGATATATGAATCTGGCCTATTTCTCCGTTTTTATACCCGTTGAGTACTCTGACATTCTTACAAGGCTTCATCGACCTTAAAGAGCAGATTCTAGAAAGACTTGTGGCTTCTTTGGGTTGGGCATGATCACAACCGACTTGTTCACACCTGTATGAGAGCAAAGGATCGATGGCGAAAATTATTCCATAGTCAGGGCCTAGGGAATAGAATGGCCACCCACCCAAGGGTTCCGACTGACAACGGAAAAACTAGACGAACACACTCACACTCAAGTCAACCCGGCAAGGCAACGAGAACATACGAATGAAAAAAACTTTCCCTGCTCCAGAGTTCCACTTCTAAAGAAGAAAGACAGGCCCCGCGGGTTCGTTCGAATCAGTTCGGTTGCAATGCTAAGCAAATCACTGAAATAGAAGATGAAAAGCCGTGTTAGAAATTAGAAAGTAGATCCACTTCTGTAGTGTAGTAGAGACAAAGTCAGCACTTCATTCACATGAATTTCTAGGCTAGGCGTTAACCACCTTTTGGTGAAGGAAACCTGACTTTGCTCTAACCAACTGAGTGATCTACAGCTACTAGCATTGTTTCTTGATACATACGTTATAGTACTGCTCAGGACTTTTTGATACATCTAGCACTGTTTCTTATTTAATAGATTTTTTCTTCCTTTACCATTTTCACCTGTTTTTTGACCAATTTCGATAGTGGGAAAATATCGTAGAGTGATTGTCAAAGATCACACACGACGGTGCCGCGTAATAGAAAGAAAGCTGACTTCTTTGAAATACCACCGGAAGAAAGGCTATGTTCGTGCTCAAGCAGCTACTATTCGATTCATAAACATATGGTCTTCTTTTCCACCGGTATAAGAAAATTGCTAGAAATGGGTTATGATAAGATATCTATCTGTCTTTTCTGGTATTTCCGGTTTCTAGATTGAAACCTTCCGAGAAGAAAGCCGTACTCCCCATCAGTTTGAAAGTGGATAAAGAAGTTCAGGCTAGTGACATCAGCTATCGGCTATTGGCCTCTTCGCTTCTACTAAATCGGGTTTATGCCTTTCCAAGCGTTCCTCTTCTAGAGCTATCTACTTTAGAACATAAGGGGCGGCGGAGCGCCCCGCTTGTCAGAATCCTATATAAAGGAAAAGGCCAGTCTATTCTTTGATTTTTCTATCAGTCAAAGAAATAATCGGCATGGAAAAAAAGCTACAAGAAAGTTTTGATCTATTCTATTCTCCAATGCATTGGATCGGTTCTCCTCTTTGATGCCAGCAGATGGTTTGAGGGTGATTTTCAATGCTGGGTGGGAAGGGGAGTAGGAAACCTCGTCAAATCGTCCTACTCATGGATTTCCCTCGATAGGCCGACTACCAATCCAGCAAAAGCACGATTCCCCTATCGACGAAAGTGAGAAAGGACCCCACGGACGTTGAACCTGGGGAGCTGTGGATTTAGCCACTCTAGAAAGAGTTTTTCTAACCTCAAAGAAATCTTCCTCTATAATAAGGATAATATGGGTTACTTTGCTATGATATGATTCTTGGCTTAGATTACTTAACTAGGCTGGGACCAAAGTGGCAATTGTGCGGCGATACCACTTTCCTCTCCATGCACCTTGCTGCTGTGCACCCGCATTCTCGTGATGCAATGCGCCAACATAAGGTAATGCTCGCAATACCTATTACTGTACAATGTTCATTCAATAGGACTAATCCGTCTGCTATGTGTGAAGTAAATTCAAACGCAAAGAACTAGCTCCAATAGCGCAAATAGAGCACTCCATGAACGCTATCTTTGTCTTATCTCGTAAGATAGTTTGAAAGGAGCTGGTCATCGCCGCCCTTCCCTCAAAAAAGCCCTAGTGAATGAGAAGAATCTTTCTCTGGAAGAAATGCCCATGATCAGGCTAACGCCCTAGCGAATCCACGCTAACGCCCTTTCCTTTAGCAAATCCCCAATCCAACAAACTAGAGTAACCTGAATCGTATAATCTCCATCCCAGGTTACCCTTTCCTACAATCAAGTCGTAGTTCAATTGCTTAGGCGCAGAAATGAAAAGTGGAAATGACAAGCCGATAAAGCTAACGCCCTCTAGTGCGTGCGTATTCACAGGCCGAAGGTTGACTCGGAAAAACCTAACACATGCCTTACAAAATGAAATGCCCCCGGAGGGAGAGCCCGAAACAGGTTTAGATGACTCTTTCCTAGGAGCGTTGTCTTTCTCATATACTATCACCGGTTTTGTCTATCTGTAAACCCTAGCATGGGTGGGGGTCCGATTAGAACTCTATGGTCCTGTCTATGCTGAAGCCGAGTATTTTGCAATGGCATCAACCACTGCAGAATTGACTGGGTTATCCTTTATCCTACGATACCTTGGTATTTATCTAAGCCGGCTTTTCTGTTTTTTGATAATATCAGGGCCAACCACATGTCGGTTCATCCAGTTTTTCCCTACTAAGCATATTTCAATATACTATCACTTTGTGCGTGAAAAAGTTGCTCTCGGGGGCACTGATTACACGGTTTGTATCGACATGCCACCAGCTTGCAGATATGTTAGTTAACTAAGGCCTTGCCTCAGCCATTTAATGAATCTCCTGGTCACCAATCCAAATCTGGGAATTTTGGAAGAATAGGGAAGAAAAACTGCTATAAGAATGCGGCGAATAGGCTTGGCTTTTCGTATCACTAGTAGGGCAGCTAAGCATCTCTAGCTGTAGTTTGACCAGCAAAAGTATAAGATTGGCTTTCAGCTACAAGAATTTCAGCTGGAATTTCGAATACAAGGCTGCAAATAAGATTTCAAGTAGTGTAATCGTCTTGCTTTCTCGATAGTGCTTTTGCTTATCAGTTTGGAAGTACTCAATCCGATTTCAATCCACGATTCCAGATAGAGTAGTAGTTTTCCAGTGCAAGCCAAGACTCAAAGTGCGGTAGTAGTATCAATCGGCAGGTTTGAAGTCGGGATTGCTGCTGTCGATAGCTTAATTCCCCTTGTTCATTCTCGTATCTCAGATATCAGAATTAAAGCTTGCTATTAAAGTCGGCGTTTAGCTTGCCGTATCTAGACTATGGAGCTGTCGTATCAATGGTTTGAGAAAGCAGTTGGTGTTTACGTAGCTTGAAGCCGGAGTGAAGACTACCAGGCTTGCTGGCTCGTTCTCGTATATAGTCCTTTTAGGCTTTCTCCTTTCTTGCGTATTAGCTATAAGATTCCAACCCAGAAATAAGCATTTAAGCTGTGGGTTCTGCTTTCGTTTCTATACTATTAGCCAGCAAGTAGCAAGTGCATCTCTCATTTCCATACATAGTATTATAAAGCATAAGTCGTTTCGATAGTTTGACTCGTAGGCTTGCCAGTTATAAGATGAAAAGTAAGAAATCGGATTGAAAGCCAAGAATAAGAGTCGTGATATGGCTGTCTCCTTTCCTTTACATAGTATTTCCAGCTCGCTTCGAAGATTTATTACTGAGTGTCATTCTTGCTATCAGCTTTCGTTTAGAGAGTTGTAGTAGTCGATCTTATCTCTATAGTTTCTTATGTATTAAGAAGTAAGATAGCAGTTTGCAAGTGCAGGAATAAAGTAGTAAGAATTTCCTTTCGTATCTACTGCTGCTTACAAGATAGAATGAGATTGAAAGTTAGTTATCACATTGTAAGCCGTAAGTTCAGTTGTAGTTTCTAGTCCTTTAGCCGTGATTTAGTATTCGTCCCCATAGTAGTAAGTCGGATATCTGAGTTGAAGTGAAGCTTGGCATCCTTTCTTATCTTTTAGGCAGTGAGTAACTACTTACGAACCCAATCTTGCAGCTTTTGTTTCCTACCTATTATAAGTAGTAAGTCAACAAGCAGACTGAAAGCTAGCTACCAGATTAGTTGCTCTCGTTCCTGGTTTTCAAAACCCAGTTACTTTCGTTCCAGTCATAAAAAGTTTCATTACAATATGCGCGCGCTACTTCAATCACTTATTCTACAATGTCAATGAAAAGAGGAATTAACAAGGAAGTTAACTACTCTATGGGAAAGAAACTCGCTAGTCAAGTTAGAATATTGATAAGAGTGGAAATGAAAGACTGGGGTAATTCCAATATGCTACTTCAATTCAATGAGTAAGAAAAGTCTTGAATTCTACATTTCCTGTGGATGCTTCACCCCAGAAGAGTCTTTGGTTACAGACCTTAAAGGAAAGGAACTAAGTCCAGTCAATCAATGAACAGGGATTTGAGAGTAGCAAGAAAGAGGAGTGGAAAGTCCGACTTGGTGTACCCTTCTTCTTTTAGCAAGTTCGAGACTAGCTTGTACAAATCCAATTCAAATGAGTGGGGCGCCAGGTCTTTCTACTCCCTCCGTAAAATCAAGTCAGTCTGGTCAATCTCCCCCGCCTCTCTTCTCTGAGGAGTCAGTTAGAGAGGCTCTTGAGTATCTGGTAGATTCATTCGAGCTTCAAGACCAGGTCAAGATCTAAGGTGGGCCCCTCTTGTGTTGTTGATTGCTGATTCGTTTGCTAGATCGGAATTCCCTATTTTATACTGAATAGAAAACAGAGGAATAATCGATTGGAATTCGCACTGCAGAAAGAAGAGATAGTTTCACTTTCTTCCTACCTGCTCTAACGGGTAGAGCTATCCATTCCGGCTTGACTCTCCACTCTGGATTATGGCTAACCATATGATCAAAGAATCCCGCGTGATAAGTTCTGCTCGTATACGACAGCTTTTTCAATGAGAATCTCAGGTCAGATTTGGAAAGTTTTGAAGAGAGTCTCTTAAATGGAGTCCGCCACTTAGTTCATTCCCAGTAAGAGAAAGAAGCGAGTGTTATTTCTTGGAAAAGGAAAGAAAAGAAAGAAGTTTGAAAGCACGAAAAACTCTACTCTATTTATGAGAATATGATATTTCTTCCTCCTGCCCGCCCTCACCAAAAATCAAGTAGGCTGTGACCAGTGAGTAACTACTAATGTTACGAACGAAAAGCACTCCATTTCATTCAAGGAATGATGCAGGCTGGCTAAGTTGACCTTGAAAAGTAAGTAATAAGATGAACGCCCGATCTTTTCAGCCCAACCTACCTCTCCTACTAGGAGGCGCCTTTCATCACATGTTAATACCAGCCCGGAGAGAAAACTCAAACTTCTTTTTATGGGAAAATGCTTTCTGAGCATCGGCATGGTTATTCAAGATCCAAGTTACAACGCTTTTTTCTTGAGATATGACCTTTCTTTCAGTTATGCTCAAATGAGTTTTTTCTCTGCTATACAACATCATTGATACTTATGCTACCACACGTTTACTATCTTAGTACTTTCCGGTTTTGTTTCAAAGTAGGCAAAGAAAAAGATTTGGAGTCTCAAAAGAAGTAGTTTCTAAGCGCTTACTCAAAGATAAGTTATTTCGGTTTTGATTCACTCAATTTGTTCGTTTAATGTGCTCCCGCTCGAGAACGCTTTCACCTCTCTAGTGGATTTGCAAATCAAGGTATAAGTAAAGTAAAAAGCGGTAAAAAGAAAAGGAAGTGGCTCTAATTCAGTCTGAGTTGAGGACTTCTAGCTATCGCTTTTTCCTATGAGGGCATTCATCCCGCAACCTGGGCAATTTCGAGCAATTACTCAACCCGCATCAAGGGACCTCTTACTTTTAGATGGCTTGTGTAGCTGAAATTCTTTTTTGTAAGAAAAAACCCAACCTTCTTTCTTACGATGAATTTGGAGAACCAAGATAAAGCTTCTTCACTAGACTTAGAAGAATTCCACTTCTGTTCTCAACCCATGACCAACCCAATCTGAAACCAAGCGAGGTTTTCCTAAACGCGTCCCTTTTTAGTAGTTTACCTGCGTCGGGGCTAACATAGGTTCATACTCCCCACCCAGCAAGTTGGACATCTGTTCCATGAAGCGTAGTCATTGTCCATGACAAACGCTAAGTCAAGAAAGAGATAGGCCTTCTTATGCTTCCTCGATCGAACCACTATCAACAAACTTCACAGCCCTACCTCCTAGAAACCTGCAGAAAGAATATAGTGTATGGGCCCAAAGGCTTGATACGTCCCCAGAGGCTCGCTCTCAAAAAAGAGCTTTCTACTTCTGTGAATCCTAGCATCAACCTGAATTCTGAGGGCCCCATGAGGAGCTATCTTGTAAGGCATCAATAAAACCCAAGGTTGAATACTTCTTAAGGACAGGCAAAATAGCTGTGCAATAAATAAATGTACTAAAAAAGAACTCATGATCTACATCGATATTAGCACACGTCTCAACTATATAATGCACGGGGATATCATTGAATAGCCTGAAGCTCCAACTCAACTAGTAGAAATATCCACCTGTCTTGCAGTGCTTTGCTTCACTGAAGCTTATAGAAAGCGGTGATACGAAGAATAGAGGGAATCTGTCTGTCTTTATAGTGCAGATGGACTGACTTTACTACCATCAATCCGGTTCTATTCCTTTGTTGTTTGAAGTACAGGAAATGATGAGAGGTAAGGATTTCAGGGTAGCATATTCAATTAGACGGGTTCTTTTTCAC
>CM050401.1:45549024-45572718 GCA_027562975.1 Rhynchospora breviuscula
GGCGAAGTCATTCATAGTAAGTTCCCTACAAGAGAAGAGCTTTCTTGCCAGGGTAGAAGCGACCATGCTGCTACTCTCCTTCAAAAGTCCTTTTTCCCCAGAATTGAATCGAGTTGAGGTGGTGACTCGATCAAATCAAGTAAAGCGAACTAAATCAGTGTTTTGAGCGCTTACGCATTCAGTACCATCGCTTCAGCAAAAGTCAATTGAGTAAGAAAAGAACTAATAACTGCAGTTACGAAGACAAAAACGGGAAAGAGTGGACTACCAATTCATAGATCCTCCTTCACAGGAGGCGAAGTATACTAGGGCTGGAATGCTCTTTTATGTGGGCGATTACCTGATTGCACGAGAAAGCGAATTTCTTCTCTGGGAGGGCGCTATAGAGAAGCGAGATCTTTCTTTCTTCATGGTAAGCGCTATGGATTCTAAGTACCAGTACTCGAATCAGTAGTCCCCGTACCCCTTTGCAGCTAGTCGAGTTACATGGTGTCAAAAGCATGGGATTCTTCTCACAAGAGCTGATTCCAAAGGGTTTGTATCAAATATTTCCTGCCCTGCCAGCCTTTTGGAGTGCCATGTTTCGAGTATGAGTAGTTTCTAGTAGAAATTCCCTTTCCAGCAGTTGCCAGCTATATAGTTGCAGGCCTAGTTTCTCTCATTGATTGATATAGTTTATGTGGCAAGCAGCCCGTTGGAAGTTAGGGCTTTGAGGCGGAGTTCTAGCCCCTCCATCCATTAGGAGTTGTCTGAAAAGGGAGTTTGCTTTATTCATGGGGAGTGCTCTTAAGCCCAAGCCGGAGCTAGTTGTTGGAATGATAAGCGAATCCCCCCCTGTTTCCCCTGAAGGGCATCAGATTCCCTATTAGGTAGGTTGAGATATAGGGTAGCTAATAGAGTGCTCCCAGGAAGTATATTATCCTTGAAAGTTCTAAGACCATCTAGTCCTTCGCGCTTCCTGATGGTGGGGGTGAAACGGGTTTGGTTTAGGCCTGACCCCAGTAGTCTAGTTTTGACTAGTCTAGCTATAATAAGAAATTGAGGTTGAGCTCATTAGAGTAAATAAGGGAGAGTGACACGAGGGAGAGGGGAATGAGGAGGTTGCGTCGTACCTGATCTTCCCGATTTTCATACCGTAGCAATCTTTCCCTTAGAGAACGCTCATATCGAAGATATAGGATAGGCCTTTTGCGAGCCAGCAGTGCCCAGTCTAGTCTCACCATCCGGCTAACGCCCTTCCTGTTTCACTTTATCAAATTGCAGTAGGAGTTTATCTCAATCCATCAGATCTAGGAAAAACCTTTCTGATCCATGCCTCTTTGAATTTACTTCATGGCAGTTTCCCAACCCTCTAGTTTCCATTTCAGTCTTAGACAGGTTCCCTTTCCTCTTAAAGAGGAGTTCGGCAAGCTATCATGTGAACCTGATATAGAATATTCTAGTTACGGAAGACTCTCTTTCTACTTTCTTCTTGTCCAGGGGATGGCCTTCAATTGTTGGATGCCTTTTCACTAGCCACATGGCTTTCTTTTTATCGCCAGGAGGATAAGCAGAGGCCTTAGCCATAGGTATTGGGAGCCTCAGTGCTGAAAGAGCTGACTGATTTCTTGTATTTCCAGATGGATTTTCTTGAAAGCCAGTTCCTTTTGAGCTTTATGTTGTTTTCTATTTTCTTTGTGGCGCTTTTTCTCTTAACTCCAGGCCCACTACTCTCATTCAGTCTATCTTTGCTAGCTAACGAGATAGGATTTGTCCGGTGGATCAACTACTGAATGAACTGATCTACCTTATCTATGATAATATGCCCAAGAAAAATAGGACAAGGAGTGGACAAATACACACATTCTAAAGCGGCACACTTTGTGCATATCACGTACAGTAAGGGATTGCTCTCGATTCGTTCTGCTCCCTACTTAGAATATATGCTTTGCCCGGGTCGAATCGTTTCACGTATTGTGCCTGGCAAGTGAACGGATGCGCGGATGGTGCGTAAGGATGAAGACAGAATAAGAGCAAGGCATCACCCTTTTCAAGCAATATCCTAAGTGATAGAGAAACGTTAGCCTAAACGGACCAGTTCCCCTAGTCGTACCATTCAAACACAAAGAGAAACACATCTTTGATTTACCAGTACTGCGTAAACAGTACCAGCAGTTCCAAATATTAAGTAATAAATAAATCAATGCAGAAGAACAGATTAACCCAGATTCTGACAAATGAATTGATTCTCGAGCAACCCCACACTCAGAAGCTGTGTGTCCAAGCTCAAGACATTGACTTTTCTAGTCCCCGTGTTTTTGTCCTACTCCCATTTTCCCCTAAGCGGAGCATTGGAAGTTGGGTCAGAAAGGAGTAAACACCGGTCAAAACGTCCTACCCGCGATTTGCCCTCAGTAAGTGCATTTTGCAAATGAACTTTTTATGCCAGCCTATAGCCAAAGTGATAATTGCTTTCGCGCTAGTGCGCTTGCTCCGTTGCTTGTTCCGTTGCTTGTTTGTTGATTTGACTCTTTTTCTTGGCTCGATAGATTGTGGGGTCGCAGTTCAAAAGCGAGATCCCAACCTGGTTAACATTCCTTTCTTCTATATCAATATCCAGGCTGCTCTACAAAGAACTTACCTAGATCTCTTCCTAGGTCAGTATCGAAGATGTACGGTGCTACACCATGCTCTACACCTATACACAAAGTGTCCAAAAAGGTGGGTCCCTTACCGATCCACATCTCTAACCTAGCCTTGTTGTAGCCAATATGGTACTATGACGCGAGCCTCTATATCTTTCTTGCTATCTAAATTGATGCACTACCACAACGTTGACCTAAAGAAAATTTCTTCGCTACTTGAAGCACACTATGACTCATGTATGTCCTACTCCTTCGACCGACTTATTATCTTGATCTTAAGGAAGGCGGGCACGAGGTAACTTTGACTTGAGTCAATTACGTCATAGTAGCTATTGCTGTCAGAATAAGCTATCTTCAACTGTTCGTCTTTTGTTCGAAAGTCAAGGAGGTTGGAGGACGACGCATTTCTTTCTTCACAAACCTTCTTCTTATGTTTCATTTGTTTTTCTTTCTATATACGTATGTCTTTCTTTGGTATATAGGCACAGACTTTCTCAACGTTTCGATAGACAAATCCTACCAATGCAAGGTAATCCACTCGTTTCCAACGAATAGCTTACAGTCTCTGCACCTATCTTTCGAATAGCTTACAGTTTCTGCACCTATCTTTTTGATTCAATAACTAGGTTCGACTTTTCTCAAAATCAAGATTGGGCTCCGGATTGCCCATTTGGAAAGAGTACTATGTATCTAGCTCAGTAGACGACTTTCCCCGCAACTGCCCGCATGCTTTCTTTGGTGTATAGCCATACCTGGGAGGATTTAGCATCTAAACTGAATCTTTCATATCACCAAATATACGCACCGCAGTGCAGCAATTGCTCGTGCTTCTTGGATTCAATTCATCCCGCTCAAAAACCAATTTGATACAAGGCTAGCATTATGGTAGTAAAGTGCCCCTCAACGTATTTCTTTTGGGAAGCACTCTGCACTGAAGCAAACTGGTACCTTCGAGCTTCAAGATAGCAGGAAAAGCCCCCCCTGAGTACCCGGCTGTCAAGCCTTTTTTTCTCACTTTCAAAGGTGAGTTGTTTCCTTGGAAAAAAGCGCCTATACAATAAAGTACGCGCGGCGGGGAGGGCTTCGTTTTAGTGCTGCTTGAGTGAAGAAGCCTTTCTGTTCTTCGGTGGTATTATCTTATTTTGAGAACGCACTTTCTTCGACTGCTCTAACTCCTAAAGGGGTGGCTAAGGTAGCGATCAGATCAAGGACAAAGGCTTTATGCCGCGGCGCCGAGTGCTCAGCAAGAGAGAATGAAAAAAAAAGAGCTTTTCAAACAATAAAGGCATCTTCTCTTTTTCAATAGGAAGCATTACTCGCTTGAGAAAGAGCCCTAAGTCTTCCATACCTACCAAGTCTCACTGATGGATGGCCCTAGCGAACTAACTCCTTCTACAAACCGAGAAAAAGCACCTTCACTTGAGTTTTCTTTCTTCGAGGTAAGGTTAAGTTCGTGACGCAGGGCGGGATTAGTCTACACTAAATAAAGCCAGGACTTTAATATCCTTCGTGCTCAAATTTCTTAGCGCGCTTGATGAACTATAGCTACTGCATAAAGGCTCGCTCAAGTTGGAATGGAGCACGTAGAGAACGATTTTCCAACAGACATAGCCATCGGTCCGGGAAAAACAAAAGAGGTCTTTCTTATCTGTCTTATTTGAAAATGCTTACTACTCGATTCATTGAAACCTTAATGTCTTGACTGCCCACAGACAACGTTCCAAGTCCATAAATAATGAGCCCGTGGCCGAAAAAGGACTTGTATAGGCTTAACAGCCAAGTCCAGTTAATTCAATTCAGAAGATGAATAATACGGTTACAGTATCTACAGAGCAGAGACTAGCTAGAAGTAGCATGGTTAGAGAACACCCCTTTGAGAGTATAGGTTTGTTGGTTAAAGAATCGTCAAGGTAATGTCAAATTTCATAAATGAATAAATACACATAATCTAATTGTTTCGGATTGGTATTCAGAAACTTTTTGTTCTAACCCCAATATCTTACCACTAATACACTAGAGCATTGGCAGCTAATTTAGTGAATATCACTACTTTCTCAAAAAGTGGGCAGTTGGCACTGTGCAAATCCCTTGGAATTAATACAAACTAGGTATCGCTGAACCCGTTCTCAACAAAGGGGCAGGGTTTTATTGAAATGCTGTCATTATTCAAGTCGTACCTACCAAGAACATGTTTTTGAGCGGGACCACTCATGATGGGGTCCTTGTAATAGATAAAGGTTTTTTTTCATCCTGCAAAGTGCCTTCACCGCAATTTTGGTTATCAATGAAGCAAATTCGATCTCCAATGCTGCTCATCTGGACCCATTGAGTGCTTCCATTTCCTTGTTCAAGCCAATGGATTGGAAAGCTAATTCCCCTGCACCAATCATCCCCAGCCGTAAAAGCGAATATGAGAATCTGGAATGCTAACAATGGGGTCTCCGCTTCTCAACATCTCTGTTTTTCCTTGCTTTTGGTGTTGTTCTCGCAGCGTTGGATCTAGAGCGGTTGTTTAGCGAGTGGGAGTAGCGTTCGCGATAGCTCTTTTCAGGGAGTAGTTCCCCCGGCAGTTGTTTATTTATTCCCAGATATAGAAGCTACCTTACTTCGACCAATAGGTATGATAGCCGGGATTGAGTTGATTTACTAATTACTAATGGAACTGAATTACAGCTATCCGCGTTCAGCAGCAGGTTTCGAATAAAAGGAAAATAAAACGCGTCGCGTAGAGTAAAGCCCAATAATAAGACATTCCAAATAGGAGCCGGAAAGGAGGCGCGTAGCGGTTGCTCGAATATTCCATAGGACAATTGGAAGACAAAGCATGGTCAGGGTAAGTACTCGTAGGCATATGTTTCGGTTGGGGTAGGCGTAGGACCTTATGCGGATGGGGTTCTTTTTCTTGGAATAAGTAGTCGTATGCTCCTAAGCGAAGGGCGTTGGCATCTTTGAAGTGAAACTTCTCTCGATAGACCAAATCCTGATTGATAAGTAGTAGGCAGAGAAGGTGAAAGCATAACTAGCTAGCTCATCCCGGCTAGGCAGGAGTGACAAGAAGCAATAGTATGGTGGCTTGGATAGATGCTGTGAAGAAATACGTGGCTGCTTTGAATGCTTACTCTTGAGGCGCGAAGCGGTGAAACACTCGCACAAGAAGAAGTGCAGTTATACCTACAGTGCAGTGGAACAGCCTATTACCAGAAATTCTCTTCCGTGCTCTTTGGGAGGTAATTTGCAAAATGCATTTCTTAACGTGTGATAAGAGTTTGTATACATGCAGCAAGCTGCTGGCTTTCTTCATCCTATTTGCAAGCTAAACAAGGCCGTCAGGTCTGAGTGTAAGTGAAGAAGAAGAGCCCTAAAATCTACCCGCAAAATCTAAAGAAGGAAAATTTGTCCACAAAAACAAGATAGATGAGAGTTTGGAAGCAAAGTGTTCAGAGCACTCTTCTTTCAACGAAGACTTTGTAGCTTCGCTCCTTCAATTATCTAAACCAAAGGGGCGGCTAATTGATGAGAACAGAACTGGGTCAAAATTCCTGAGATTTTCAGCAGAATTCTTCTTCATCTGTTAGAGTTGCATTCAAATTGACATTCTACCTTGTGAACCTACATGTACTTGTAATTGGAATGTATGGGGCATAATATGTAGGGCTTCGATAGTACAGCGGTATGATATACTATATATGATGCTCCATGTAGGAAGAAGAAGCACTAACTGGAATCAGGAAGGTCTTCCATTAGATAGGTAGAAAAAGCGCTCCTATGGACCTCGTGATAGCCCTATGCACCGACCGGCAGCGTAACCAACCCCCCTTCTCATCTCATCGTGCCCTGCCCCACTAAAAGCTTAGCAAGCCAATGCAAGAACTTAGAATAACTCTCAAAGATTGCATCGAGCATTTGTCTAGAGGGGGTCCTGTCTGTCTCATGGAAGATATTGATCATGTATATCTAGAGAAAATCCGTGATTAAGAAAACAAAGAACTTTGCGTCCTGTCAAATAAGAAGGAGACCCTCGTTGTAAGTGGGACAGTCTTGGTTCTTCTTACCCGACTAAAGTACGTACCCATTTCGCCAGTTATGAGTCCGGTGACGACTAAAAAGCCTAGAATTGAGAGAAGAGGGCCTGCGGCTTGTACACTTTCTTCTATGCCGAGTCCAGAGACTTCGTCAAATATGAGAAATCCGAGGGGGAGTAGACATTGCTTTTGTCCGGTGTGGAATCTTCATCTCTCAGGCCATGCCATTGACTTCTTCACCCATTGAAGCTGGGGGGGTAAGTGATAGATTTATGCCTCAGCCTCTCCAAGTGAGAACATTGGAGAGAATTCAACATGTCGAAATAGTGCACTTGTTTCTGATACTGTACAATAAATAGGGGATGCTCAATTCCCAGCGCTAGATTCAGTACATAGCAGAAAGAAACTTGAGAATATATATTATTATATACTCTATATAGTATTAGTTAGTCCCACGAGAAATAAATACTGAGAATTCTGTACTGTGTAAGAGAGCATTATTGTTGAGCCAGTGAAGCGTAGTTTTAAGAGTTACTGTGCCCCGTACCAAAGCAATATGATGCAATTTCTGCTTCTCAATGAATAATAATTGATAGAATAGTATCATACAGAATATATTAAGAAAAAAGTCTAACTTCTTCAATCCCAAGCAAAACGGAGCTGAAACCTTGACTTTAAGAACCGAAAAGAAATCAAGGAAAATTGCTTTTGCAAGAAGGGAAATTGGAGATGGAAGACGGGAGAAATCGACAACCTCCCCATGAATTACTCAAAACCTCCTCCTTCTGTGCTAGCTTTAATGAAAAGTAGACGCCCTCTTCTGTACTTTGTTCTTGACCTTCCTGTCCACGGCAGCTAATGGTTCTCAAAGATCTCAGTACCATCCAAGGCTTTTTATTGAGAGTCTGAGCTATTCAAATCAAAAAATGCAAACTTGGCGGCAGGCAATAGAAAAACCCGATGAAAAGAGGTCGGATTATTTATCATAATTCAGTAAGTAGGACATAGCCACTGCGTAATTAAGCAATATGATAGAATCTACTTTGTGGCTGCTACTACTGAAAATGCATAACCTACTGAACCAGCATACAATGGTTTTGCATGAATGGATTCGGATTTGGAGAAATAGAATACTCCCCTTGACCCTTCCTTGACCCATTCCCTTCCTTTATGTTGATATGTATAGAATAGCATGCCGGAAGCGAGAATCATCCTTTTTCGTGGCCTAGTAAAGAAAGATACTTATTAATCAACTATCTCTTATATGTAAAGAAAGAGATAGCAGGCTTAGCTTCAAACACGAAAGAAGTAGTACGCACTAAGGCCGAGCTGCTTTCCTGAGAAAATCACTTAGTTAGTAGTCCTCGTTCTTGGACTTTCACTTACTATATAGTTGTGGTGTAAGTAATATGTAAAATGTTGGTATACTTTGAGCATAGAAATAGGGATCGAATACATCCTCGACGAAGGTGAAGTAGGTTGAAGTAGTTTTTTGATAGGACGAATGCAAGGTCGCCTTTATAAGCCTTGAAAAGACATATGCAAAGGATGAAAAACGTATATATAAGTAAAGAGCAGGGCCTTACCAGTAGGCTAAAAGGAGCTAGTCTTGACTGCGGGGTCTGGTTTTTATGCTTATAGCCGTAACCAATTCAAGAGAATCTATTGTCTCACTTGACTGAGGGACTTGCGAATAAAGCAGTGGGACATCACCATCAGAAGTAAAAGGTTCTTTCAAAGATAGCGAAACGATCATCAAACCAGGATGGGCGTCTATACACTTCTCAGTCTGCACAAAACTATTTAATAACCAAGAACATGTTTTTGAGCGGGACCACTCACTTGAGGGAATTATCTCAGCCTGGTACAGAAAGACAGCAGGTCCTAGCAGCTATCAGAATAGTGGCTCTGAGTCAAAGCAGCTGGGAATTCTCTAAGTAACTCCAAAATGCCTGGGAATCTCTCCTCTTCTTATCACTACTCTCAAGTATGTCCAAAAAAGGGAAATTAACAAACTGGCAGGCCTACCGTATTAGAGTGGGCCAACTTAAGAGCCGCAAATGAACTCTAGTTTCATTGCCAGGACCACCCACCTGGGCAAAACCCATCTATTAGCACAAGGTCAATCCCGAGCCGCAATTCCTTCCTCCTTATTTAACAGATAGGCAGGCAGGCGCTAGACTTATTTGCAAATTCACTACTTTGAATGCAAGCGAAGCACACTTACGTGGCCCGGGCGGGCCGGCCACTCCGATTACACAGAGAATGTAACATGCTCCAATCCGTCTGCTAACTTATGAGTAGTAAATGCATAACGGGTAATCCACTACACTAAAGTCAAGTCTTCCCTAACTATAGTTTGGACTTACTCTCCTCACTTCAATCAGTCCGGCAGGTAAGAGTCTAATCTTTCCTCTTTTTCCAACAAGCAACGTTCTATCGGATTCAACCCACGCTTCTATTTTATCTTATTCTTTGAACTCGATGAGCCCTCCTCTCCATGGTCATGGTTGGCCTTCTTTGGAGCCTCGCGAAACTCTGCTGAGAGATTTGACTCTCGTAGACTAACTCGGCCGGGCAATCCAGTATATGGTAAGTTGGATCCACTTTCACTATCTTCTGGGATATTGAGATAGATATCTGAGGGATGCTCATTATCTCCCATTGCATATGCTACTGGGATATCAAATAGGTCGGATTTCAACATCTTTAGCCAAAGAAATGATAGCAAAGAGTCGAAAAGCAACCGTAAGATTGGATTGGAGTTGATACGAGTGAGAAGTAGGAAGAGATAGAGAGTGGAGCGGGTCAAAAGTAAAACAACTAACTTCCGAAAGAGTTTCCACCTGGTATTAAAGTAAGAAGCATGCAGATTTGTTGTAAATTGTGAACTCTTGTTTTCTTTGTAAGACACTACCAGACTTGGACTTTACTTTCTAAAAGAAAAAAAAGAAAGAAGAAAGCTATGCATGTTTAATAATCATCAGTGAAATCGAGAGAATAACGGCAAGCAACCAACCATTAATAGAAGGCGCGTAGCGATGAAGGCATATATATGATTGAATCAGATAGAGAGGAGCAGTCAAGATAGAGGTGGACCATGTAAAAGGCACGAAGTGAGGTAGGAGATAAATAAGTACGACAGTAAACTACGAATTGTCTTGTCTTTTTTCATATATAGTGAAGTCTTTTTTTCAGTGGAATACGCGCAAGTAGGACGTTTTGAACGGTGTTTACTACTCCCCTTCTCCAGATTGGACGGAAGGAGTATAAGATTCAGATTTTGAGCTAACGAGCCTAGCAACAGCTTAGTTCTTTTGTAGGTAATCGATCGAATCCGCCGCCGACCGAGGAAGATTTCTAAGAACGCAGGTCGAGCATTTTCAACAACATTAGCCAATGCAAAAAGTATGGTAAGCAAGGTAGGCTTAGCTGACTGATGCTTACTAAATCGAAACTGTGACTTCTATATTCAACTCAGTCTTTCCCTTAAGATCTCTGCTGTTGGAGATAGCGTGGGCGGGATGTTACCCAACTGAAACACCTAACTTTTTTTGATTCAGAACTTTGATGGTACGAAGTGCCCAGTAAGCCTGGCAGGAAGAAAGTCATATTAATTACAACCACTTGGATGCTGCTTAGTAGGACTCACAGGATATAAGGGAATTGGCGCCCGCAGCTCGGCATACTTATTCTACTGACTTATTAGCAACAGTAATGCAATCTGCCGTACACCACTATCGAATCAGGCCTCGGACAAGCAAGGGAACGAGTTTCTTCATCTTGTGAGAGTCAAGCGTTTAGTGAAGAAGACGAATTGGACTTTTGAACCTAAAGCAGGCAGAGAAACTGGTCCTCTATAACCAAACTAAGCTCGGAGCGAGCCAGGATAAAGACTTCCTTCTTTGGATCTTCTTTGGCTCTTGCCTTCCATCTCGAAGACAGAAAGACTCCTTTTCTTTTCAGCTATAGAGCTCGCCTTCCCATAAATAAGGTCCCTAGTTGAAAAGACACATGAAAGTCTCCGCTCAATCCTTTGAGAGTTCATGAGATGGAATCATGTTTGCTTTGCGCAATTCAATTATCCATTTGCCGCCGCTAGAAGGTCACTAAGTAAGGAAGGCCCGTGTGTGCAGGTCACCAAGCAAGGAAGGCGCCTATGTGATTGATTGGCACCTGGATGAAATGCCAGAGTTGTTGGGGCGGCGGGCTATCTGCTAGAGTCTCAATATATATAGAAAGATGAGGGAATGAAGAACTTACAGTCATTTTACCTGCTCACTGAACTTAGTAGCAAATCTCAAAGAGTCATGTCCGGGGGGCCCTCGTAATCCTCTAGCCCCTGCTCGTTAGATGGAATCCATCCTCGGACTTTCGCGAGCTCTCATCCGGTTTAGCACACCCACTTAGAGAATTCAAACCTAGAGTCCCCAGCCAGCTTGACGCGAGCCATACTTTTTGTCTTTGAGTGTGTACTCTGGTTTTTTCATAGTCTTAGGAGTTATGAATCTTAGGAATGATTAGCCTGTTATTCAAGAATCTTTCCTCAGAATGGATGATGAATGGAAGCGAGATTGGATTCACGTATAGAAACTACTACTCAAGATTTGATCCGGAATCCCGACAAGACGAGGGAGATATCAAGGCAATGTTGACGAAAGGAATTGCATAAGTAATGAATGAGCGTCTTTATTCTTCTCAATAAGCCTATTTTACCGAGTGAGTAACGTATAATGTTACGAACAAAAGAACGCGCCTAGACCGGTATATCTTCGTTCTCCTACTTTCACTATGGCTAACAATTGGCATAACCATTGCGTATTCCTCTATCTCTAGCAGCTCTTCCTATTAGTTAGTTACGCGGGTAACTGTACTCATCGAGGAGGCCAGTCTGTTCTGTCTACTAGTCAGTAGCTAACCGAGGCCCCTGTAGCTAGCTCTTCTTTGGGCCCTTTAGAAAGTAGAAAGATCGGAACCGAAAGGTGCGAAGCAATCACCAAAGATCGATTCAAAACAAGTTAATAGGATGTAACCGTTCAGCCTGCGGGCCTTGATGCCCGAAGAGGGAAGGGTAGCCACCCGAGCTCAGAAAGCTCTGCCACCGCCTCCAGTTATTCCAGTGGTTAGGAATCCGAACCGGCTCCATTTTGATCGGTCGAGTAGCTTTCCATGGTCTGGGGAAGTTCTGTCTGCTTTCTTTGACTCACGGGGGCTACTCGAATTTCAGGTCTACCCGTACTTAGCTTCATGCTCTACTTCAAGAATACCTCTCCGGAATTGCATGCAAAAGCCAAACCAAAATGCTCTACTGAATGGGAAAGCTTCGTGTTTCCTTATGAGCTCTCTTACGAATCATACCTTCCTTAGCAAGTCTTATGCCATTCGTGCCGGGTCACTTCAGCTTGGCGCCCTTTAGAACACTGAACTAGCTCCGTTCTCCTTTCGTTACGTTAGGTGAACTTGCCTGCCTGTGTTAAGCATACAGCCATCTACTACTACTATATAGAGAGATTGAAGCAAAACAGCTTTCTACTAAGTGCATTTTCAAGAAAAAAACTACACACACTATATATGAGATTCTAGGATATGACTTCTTTTCTCACGAGTTGGATTCGCAGCAAGTTCGAGTCGTATATGGCTAGCAGTGCCAGTCGCAGGTTTGATTATTCAACATCTTGGATTTCCTTCTCTTTCTTTTTTCATTTTTCTAGTAGATCGATCGGCCTTTTCTCTCTATTACGAAAATATGCATTGAAAAAGAGAAAACAAAGTGTATTTCGCGGAAGAGCTAGTTCTGTTTACGCGGGTCGACGCGGATGGACGTGTACGAGACCAATCTTGAACTACGCTGTTGGGCAGCCTGCCATCACAGGTGGTCGGAGTTAACTCGCGCACAAAAGTCTCGTTGAATCCTCTGTGTAGTCTCGCCATCATCGATGCAATTAGTTATTGTCGTATATCCATGGGCTCCCTCCCTTTGACCTCCCCCATTGTCCTAGCTTTGGTTGAAATTCAAGCAAGCAGTAGGGCAGGTTCTTCGAGCTGCTAAAGTGGAACGTCTGCGACCGACCAACCAAGTTTGAAAGAAAGCACTGTCCTATAGCTAAAGCAATACGAAAGACTCTTCTTGGAAACCCATTTGCCCACACAAGCAAGCTTCCTTCGGCTTCACATTGTCCCAAATACATACAGGTTTTGGAGTGGTACGTTTTGAAGTATGAAACCTGCCCGACCGACTGGGGAGTCATACTTGACTTATTTCGTAACAGACGAGTAACTACACTACGGCCTTGAACTCTACCCATGCATGCCTTACTTAAAGCAGAGTGAGTCGTGCATCACCAATTCCTGAAATCAATCAAGACAGAGTCGCTGTTGCAATGAATCAAAATAGAGTTGCTTTTCGAGAGAGCAGAGCACTTTTCCTGAAATCAATCACACAAGACCGACCGACATGTTATCATATATAGTGTCGTTTTGGTTGAGTGCTTGTGTTTAGGTGTTCCGATGCGTGACACCAATGAACGAGGTAGGCCCAATGAGCTTTACAGTAGTGCCCTTTTGTGATCTACTACACTCTTCGGAGTCTAGATCTGGGTCGTATCGCCGGAGAACCTGACCGTCTAGTAGATTGGTAACGCATAGGGCATTGAAAGCAACCGCAGATCAAGTCACTCAAGCAAGTAGAATTCGTACTCAACTACCCGCGGATACGGGAAATGCATGTTCCCTCGCAGATAAGCTCGCTCTTCTGAAATTAGAGAAATTTCCCTCGGAAGAAGCACATTCAGGGCTCTGAGACTTCAATTCTGATGGATTATTGAGCTTAGAGATCCCAACTTCTTTTATTGGGTCGTCCTTTATGGAATATCTTTTGGGCAGCGGATGGGCGTGGGATAGCTCGCAGCCGGCACTTTCATGAAGTTCTAGTAGTTTATTCAACAACCATAATCAAGAAAAAGTCAATTTTGAAGGTGCTTTTGTTGATTTTCCAGTACTTAGATCAGCTTGGAGGCAAAAAGGGGAATCTATTGAAAGCTTTCCACTGTTCAGAACAACCTTCCGTCATACTCCATTTTGTACTTTGATGAAACATCTCAAAATCCAGCAGATAATGAGCAAAAGGCCTGTTAATAGCAAGATTTTCACTCTTGTCACTCAAAACAGTTATGAAGTGCCAGCCCTTTACGTCGCGAGGGGAAAGGGAAGACTGACTTAATCTCGATGCTCGTAAAAGACACTCTCACATCTCGCTAACTAGTTTCTATAATTGCTGCCAATTCTGGACTGACTTTATAAGAGGGAATCTTCCCAGGCTTGTCAACAGATTGACAAATAGGGTGGGTTGGTTGTTGAAGAATTTTATGCTATGGCGTGCTAGCCTTGATTCAATCACATACCCCTTCTAGCCTTTGAAAGCCCGCTTACCGCGCTTTAGGGCAGATCCGCGTTAGAGCGCGGAACACAGCATTAGCGTTCCTAAGCTTATGAGAATGAAGCTGCTGGGCCTGCTGGTACTGCAGTTGATTCAATGGTATCTGTTTTGTGAGAAAGAGCAGTTGCTTTTTCTTTCTTTTTATGCAAGGCCCCCAATGAAAGGCAGCGCTACACGAAACTTTGACCCGACCTGTTACTCCACGAGGGGGGGTGTGAGTGATCGGGCGTGTGGGGACAGGTTGGACGTATTCTATATAGAAAGAGAAGGCACCTTCCAGGGGGAAGCCAGTAAGAACTACACCGGGTATCAGCAGCGTAAAGAAGCCTCTGACCGGCCCCATTAGTTGCAATCGGTTTAGCTACGAGCTATGGAGCTAGGGCAGCTACTTTTTCTATTTATGAAAAAAAGAAGTATTTGTTGCTCCGACAAGGGCTACCCCTAATCTGAGATTGTGCTAGACTATCACTTCCGGCTAAGACCTCTACGAAAGGTCATGTTCCGCCTTCCGGGTCTTCTTTTTCCTTTTGACTTTCTTTCGGAATTGACTTATCATAGGCTGCCCTTCCTCCCCCCACAGCCCCTTTGTTCACGATTCAGGAAAGCAAGATTTGTATCTATCGATAGGGCTTTTCGTTCCTCATAAGCATTTCGTATCCTGGAAAACAGCTCGAGGCCCAACCTTTTTGTGTCATAAAGCTTTGTACCTCAGTCCTGACACGTGATTGACTTTTCCAAAAAAGCATGAATTGAAATGCAATTCCATTTCTTTGTTACGGTAAAACCCGATAGCCCAATCACATGAACTGGCAACAAGCCGGTTAAAGAGCGAAAAAACATAAAACATCAAAATGAAACTGAACTTGACTTATTTCACAAATCTCCTAATGCCCCTTAACTTGACTCCATCCTAAAAGAATTTATCTTCTTCTGACAGAAATTCTTGAAAAGAAAGTAGGATTAATGAAGTGAAAATCAAGTTCACGGAAAACTGTTCTAAGGAAAGGGTTGAGTTAATTGACTTGGTGTTAGTGAATTGTTGGAGTGTTTTACTTTCCTTTGGTTTGGGTCAACCTCTTCTTTTCTTCCAAGTTCGTACTGGGGTCGGTAAACCCCCGGGGGGAAATGCCTACTGGGGAAAACTATTACAGCTGGAACCCAAAATTGGGATAGAATGACTCGTGTGTGCATTTGCTACTCATAAGTTAGGGAATTCCAGGACAGAACAGAGTTGGATTTCCGAATAGATTTCCCGCTTTGAATATTTATATAACATGAGAATGAATCCCTGCCCTGGCTGGCATTACTCTTCGACGAACGTTTCGGATAATCAGGAGCTTCAGACTTGGATTGTGTCAGAGGCGTCTCTTTACTTAAGAAAGTGAGTGAACGAACAAAGGAATTCCATGAAAAGTGCACATGTTCCACTCCTTTGTTGTTCTTTCTTTGTCTTGCAGTTCGTTCCCACTCTGGGCAGAGACTTTCAATTACTAGATAGAGTTCGTGTACGAAAACTCCGGAAAAAAGGTGAACTCGGGGAAAAATGCCTAGCCCCACTATCAGAAGCAATACTCATCGTCAAATCCCTACTTGCATTTGATAGCTACTCTTAAGTGGAGTGCACAGCTTTGTCATTTACCAATTTTCTATAATAGATTGGATTACCTGTGCAGTGTTCAAAAAAGTGGCCTTTTTCTTGGCTAGAAAAGAGCACGTGCCATCCCTTCTTCTCCTTGAGAGCCTTTTCCTGCAGATGTAGCAGAATCCGTCCATCCAAAGGGAGGGAAGTTAGTTATCTGTGCTTACTATCATGCTTTGAGAGGAATTGAGTCCTATTCGTCTGATGTGTTGATGCTAGAGTTGTAGTGAAAGCAGTAGGACTTTCTTTCAATGCGGGTTGATTTCGGTTGGTCAGGCTCCGGCATCGGAAACTCTCAATAAAGTACAGAGTTTCTTAGGACAACTGCTGCTACTTCCTGAGCCTTGGAAATTTGGTAGGAGTAGGCTATTTCTTCTAACATCCTTTACTTCGCACTGTAACTCTTTTGGTATCTACTCGTTCCTACTCGACTATTCCCTAGGAACAACCCGACTCTTAGAAGACTATGGTTAGAAAGCGTAATTTCAGCACTGGCCGTACTGCGGTTTGATAGGCAGGAAGATGTAAGCCCTAAAAACCTATCTATTCCTTGCTTTCCTTCGTCAAGTAAGCGATTTTCACTCCCGGCTTTCCGGGGAATGTATAGCTGAACCGGGCATTGTGCGCCGGCCTACATTTTCATTTGTATCCAAGTGTCTTCAAATGCGAGCTGCAGGAGCATAAAGGGAAGGGGTTGAAGTGGAAGGCCCAGACTCAACCATCTTCGTCGAGATCCGGGTTGCTTTTGACTTGACTTTTGTGACGACTTTTGCACTTGAACTATGGACCGAGCTGCCAGTGCTACTTACCGGCCGATACTCACTTCTACTCAACGAGATCTTGGTTGAACCAAATTGGAAATGCAAAAACAGCATCAATCAGGTTTGTTTTGATTCAGTACAGGGGGAGTTTCTTTTCTGTTCCTAACGTAGGTAGCAGCGGATGGATTTTCCTACGACTCTACTGGAAGAAGGAAGACTCGTTCGTATTTTGACTGCCCTCATCTCGCATTTACGAATATATAATGTTGTGTTTTCTTTGGAATCGAAGAACTACTACTAGATATGAAATTCTGGAATTTTCTTTGTTGTAATTCGTGAATCGAATCCCTCTCCAACACTATCCAAAATATGAGTAGAGTCTGGAAGTTCTGAGGTCTTATCATTCGTCTGAATAAAGGCAAAATCGAGTATCAAATTCAGATTACCCTGCTCGTGCTTGCTTCCTCAGCAGAATATTATCCTTTCACAGAAGTCAAAGCAATAGATGCCCTAGCTAGCGACGAGACAAGTAATTTGACCTATTTTGATTTGACCTATTGATGGGCTGCTTACCTATAGGTTACCCCCCGAAAGACTGAGTCAGAATACTTTCTAACATGCTATCTGTTGGCTGTGTACCCATATACAGGCCTGGCTGCTGTTTCTTTGACAAGTAAGTAATTCAGTAGAAAGAAAAATGGGTGTTTGCTGGCTTGTTTGCGGGTTGGTCTTTTTTGACTGGATTGTGGTGCTCCGCGGGAATGAGTTGAACCTGTTGCTGGCGACTGGGATTTGAACCTGGCTCGCTCAATACAAGCTGACTAAGAGGTTGAATAAGCTGGCCTCGGAAAGGCATAGTTTACTAGGTCGGTCGTCACTTGGGTCTGATTGCCGTAAGCTACCTGAGAGAAGTGGTCCTATAGCTTAAAAAGGAGTTTTTTCTGTCTAAAGGAGCTGCCGCCGGACTATGGAAAGGAGGGCTTATAATGGCACAGCTTCCTCATTATCAGCTGGATGTTGAGTTTCATCAAGAATTCATATAGTCAAGAATATAGTAGATAGTTGATAAGCTTGCATTGTATGACTTAACTGGAAAGTGCTCGGCAAAGTGCTCATTGCTTCTTTTGTGTTGGTTCACTCTGTCGCATTGATAGATAGCTGGTGGGATTGGTTTGCAAAAAAGGGCCTATGAGATTAAGCTCCACTTGAAGTTTTGGGGGTATAAGCGGAATTGACTGTGAAAAGCAATTGTGCCTGTGTGAAATAGCAGCTTGGTGCCCGTGTTAAGCATATGGCTGCTGTTCGTGAGGCTAAAAAAGAAATAACCAAAGTAAATGTAACTAAGAAATCGACTATGAAAATGACCAAATCGTATTGATATCAGACGTTACGAATCTCTTTGAATATAGGCCAAATCACCAGTTTGAAAATAAGATCGAAATTCCATGAATTCCCTTTTCGGAGATAGAGGGGTAGTTCAAGAACCCCAAAGTACATGTGGCAACTCATCTACCCACGTCCCTCTCCTTAGAAAGTCAATGCGTTTCTCCCCCCTAAAGTATTGTTCTGTTGGTACGTTCTACCTGACCGTTGCTCCAAGGAGCATAGACTGAGGTGAATCTATGTTCAATATTACATTGCTCACAGAATTCATTGAACTGTGTTCCCTACAACTAAAACTGTGTACCATTGTCAATCACAAAGGCTTTTGGTATGCCAAATCTCGTTATTATTTCTTCTTCTTCGTTTTCAGAAAAAGTTGATCTTGGATGGAGTAGTACGCGGACAAGGAAATCTTTCCACAAAGACTGGAGCTTTTCTTCCACCTTCACCTGGTTCCGATGCTTGCTAACACCAGGGGATGATCTATTGAAAAAGGGCGGGAGATCAAGTGAATTCACGAAGGCAACCCTTCAGTAAAATGCCAAGTTTGATCTTAGGTAAATAAATCTTTCGAGTACTTCATATTTGACTTGATTACCACCTGCTCCTTGGCTATTTAGAAAACTAATATACCGGAAGAAGAATGTATGGAAAACCTAATATACATGAATATGGGAATCCAGGAAGTCAGGTTGAAGTGAGGACAGAGTGTCTTTATTTGTTCTCAGTCTTATCCATCTTAGTTTTCTAGCTCTTTCTTGTATATCGGTCTGTGTTTTCAATGTCTTGACTTCATTGCTATAACTGTTATGTTTGCCTATCTCCTTTATTATTCCTATCTCCATGATTGGTTGAGCTATCCCTATCAATCTGCTGTGTTCGTTGAGCAGGGCTATGACCAATATCCTGTATTGAACTTGTGTATTCTCCTTTGACTTTCTATTCTATTTGTCTTTTCTTCTCATAGTTATTCCCTATCTTTCCTTTCAGTTTTCTTATCTCTTCTCTATCTGTCACATCTCTATTTCACTTGTATGTTGGCTTTATTTGTTCCTGCAAACTCAATGCCCTACCTTCTACTCGATCCCTACCTGACAATCGAGAGCTCACAATCCTAGGAATAACCCAACTAAGAAAAGAAAGCGGAAAAACCGGACGATTCGAGATGTCAAGGAGTACACTTCACTATACAAGGTGTATAATTTAGTGGTTATTTGAGGCTGCTTGATGTACAAGGGTATGACTTCATTTTAGGGCTTGACTGGTTGTCTCAGTTAGGCCGCCTTATGAAGATTGATTGGGGCAGTAGATGGGTAATAAGGGGATCCCAGCCCTGCAATACAGAAGGATCCACAAAGCCGTGTGTGCTCCCGCTGTCTAGCAATGCATAAGCGGCTCTATTCCCAATCAAGCCTTTCAAACTCATTGTTCTGAGATGGGGATTTTTGGAGGTTGCATGGAGAGATACTACAGCCTCTTCTACTTGAAGGAGCTAGTGAAGGTTTGATGAGCTTGACTACTCGGAAAGACCGAAGTTACTGCCTGCTTTGGATGATATCAGTCCATCTCTCTCTCGAGGCATAAATCTGCAAGGAAGTTGACCAGATGGAGAAAGTCTAATTAGTGGGAAGCAGAAAAGAAGAAAGGTGCTAAAGTGAAAGAGAAGTCTGGAGAAGAATAAATCGGCAGGCAATATTCTATTTCTTTGAATTAGATGTTTGATATTCAAATTAATGTTTTAGCTTTTCAGATGATGATGACTTTCAGTCGGGTGATGAATTGCGTGAAAGTCTTGAGAAGTTGCAGACCAGAAGAAAGGTTACTACTACTCAAGTTAATCCTACTCCTCCACCGGCACTGCTCTTGCTTGCTGTCTGTATGTGGTAGGGTCTGGTTAACTGCCCCTCTTTAGCTCATCTCTTGTCAACGCTAGCACTTTTTACTAAGTGATGCCCCGACTCGCGAAGTGAAGCTAAATCTCTATTCATTAGTTCAGCGCTAAGATGTAGAACTGGATCGTATATGGACAGATCTTCTCTCTCAAAACTTCACCTCTTGCTTGCCGGGGTCTAGCTTGCTGCGTTGGTGAGTTTAGTAGGCACGTGTGGATTTGTTTCAGTTCACTTTGACTTATCGAACTTATCGGCAGTCTCCTAAGTAAGTAAATAATCCTCGCTCGTTAATTCACTTGCACTTCTTTTTCTACGCACCTGGAGCAAGTAGTCGTATCCGAAAGCCTAAAGCCAGAGGTTGAGCGTCAGTCAATAAGTATAAGGTCTAGTTACAGCTTTTCTTTCTATCGCTGTCCTCTTGTTTCTTTTCATACTCGCGTTATTTTCTTACTTCAATTTTGGCAGAGTCATAGGTGTTTGCATCTATTTGGAGAGATTGGGATAAAAGGTTGCATCTTCAAGTGGTATGATAGGAGCACACTCAAGAGAAGAGATCATCTGGGCAAGAGCAAGTCAAGTCTTTCGGACTAGGCGTTCTAAGCTTAACTAGAGTGGGCCGACTTTCCGTACAGGCTTGCCCTAAGGGAACTATTCAACCATAGCATGAGTGACGGAAGGCCTAAAGGCAAGTAAAAGACTGCTAACCCGACGCGTTCCCCGCTCCTTCGTTCTCTGAAACTCTTTCTATCGCTTTTTGACCTCATCCACCCGGGGCCCCCTCTGGGGCAAGGCACATTGGAAATAGACAGAAGAGTGCCCTATTCAAATAGGAACATGACAGACTAGGTAGGATTTGTACCTATCTATGTGCCAAAGTTGTCAAGTCAAGCTACGCCCTCAACAAGCTCATCACAACAGGTCAAAAAGTAGGAAAGCCCAACAAGCAGCGGCTGCCTCCGTTGCGCGTTAGCACTTAATCCGTTTTCTTGCTTACTCGTCTGTTACGAACGAAAAGCCTCCGTGTTATTCTTTTTTATTAGCGATGCTATGAGGAGCATGCTTCTTACAAAAGTTCAGCTCCACTTTTGCGTTCGGCGTTAGCTGTTGCTTACAAAAGCATAGATTCAAAAAGCCAAAGCTAACAAACCATAAACTAAAAAGCCGAGCGTCCTCAGCACAAAATAGTCAAGCCGAACTACTCATCATCCGCAGCTGAGTTGTCCATATCATCTTCTTTCTTTCCTGGGTTGAAAACAGCGAGATGAACTCGCCGAATGAAATAAGAGAAAAACGGGGTAGACACATGCATGGATATTTGCATGATTAGAAAAACATATGCTCCCTGGGTTCGGTCCTCTTTCTCATCGAAGCTTTCTGGTCGCAGAAATCAGTATTGACCCAACGAAAAGAAATCATGGTAGAAGCTTCTATCCCTTTCCCCAGTCGACCTTCAGAGGCCCTAGGCTGATAAGCCAATCTAGACCTAAGATCCGGGCATCTCCCCTCCCTTATTTTCCCTTCCTCTTTCTCCGCTTCCTCGGTTTCAATGGAATCTTTTACCGCTGGATCAGCCGAGAGTTCAAGAGATGAGAATAAGGATCCGGATGCACTTCTTGAAGAGGGAATAGCAGGCGAAAGTCTTCTTGGCATTTCCTCTATCAATCCGTCCTAATCCAGTTTGTTGCCACTCACCTTAGAACCAAGCTTATTCCTTCTCTTAGCCAAAGTTAGCCAAGTTCAGTGAGAGTAGTTCTGTTAGGCCTTACGTTAGGCTGACTCTTTCAAGGCAGTTACGGGAGTGAAGGTTGCCAAGTTCTCTTTGCCGTCAGGACCGGTCTGAAAGTGCAAGACTAGTTCTCTCTCCTCAGCCCAATGAGAAGACAGAAGAAAGTGAGCAAGCAAAACTGAGATTAACGGGTTTTGAAAAGAGAAGATATGGAATAGAGTCTTTCCTCGCATCCCTTTTTTCCAAGAAAGGAGAGTTGGAGACAGGCGCGAGCGGGGAAAGAAAGCAGTGAATCTGGTGGAGCAGCAGGAAAAACTTTCTACTTATTGAACGGGTGGTTCCCATAAAGAGTCATTATGCCAAGAACTTCTTTTTGGATTATTGTCCATACGAGTTTCACTTTGTATTGAGGTTGGTTGCTCTTTTGACTTTGATTTCTCTACTCTCACGCCTTATTGTGCGATCATCTCTGTGCAGGTAATCCTAATTCTATAAAAGCAAGTGAATATTTTCAGACCTTACTGAATTCCACAACAGGTAACCTTTTTGTTTCTCCTCCCCTCTGATGAACCATTAAGCATAGCCCCATGCTCTTCAAGTCATGTATCATTCCTTTCTTCACCCCAGCTAGCTAAGTGGCAGGCATACACTTCAAAAAAGAAAAGAAAGAGTACCGCTCGCTCAAGCAGGGAAAACGGGAGAGTCCACAGAAAGAAATAGCCGCCGAGCAAGTGAACTCAACTACCCATTAAGCTTTACGTACTTACCTTTGGGTGAAAACAATGAAAATGCAAAAAGATATAATTGAAACAATTCAAACTGAAGAACAGTTAAGGAGATATACTTCAGTGAACATCATAGGTTCTTGACTTATGATATAATATGCATACCACAATAAAACGAGGCCACAATCCGTCTCATTCACTTGTTTGGAATGTTCTGGACCCACCCACTCACGAGGATCAAAGAGTTATTAGATTCTTCGAGCGCCAGGACAGAGGAGAGGAATTTCTACTGCATCCCGCCAAATCTTGCGATTCTCGTTCGTACGGCTTCTTTTCCTGTGTCAATGATCGGTGACAATGAATGCTACGAATGTGCGCTTCCACTAATGTCGTCGTCGAATTGTGAGGTGCCCATAGCTTCCCGGAAGAAGAAGAGTCATTGTCGTTTCCTGTTGGATGAGGACTTGCTAAAAGCCAAAATCTATGAAATGGAAAGATAGTGATGATGTTGTACGGGATCTATATAGCGACGATCTATATAGCGACATGCTTCATGAATGAACATCAACAAATATTGAGCGCTTTCTAGATAAGGATCTTGCTGATGTTGTTTGTGTGTGTCCTGATGATGAGCAGCGTCAGAATGTACCTCATGTTGTTGTGGTATGCTTTGCGATACTATTTATATCGGTGGTTGGCATATAGATATATGTTTGAAATGAGAAATAGTGCTTTCTTTGTTCGGTAGGAGAATTTGCACTCTCACTTGAAGATTGGAATTTCTATTTTGATGTTGCGGTTCCAGTGGCGGTTAACCGCATCCTTGAAACTTTTATCTAGCTCTGACGACATAAACTCAGCACGTAGATCTTCCAATAGAGAGCTATATAGATCATGGATCATATCTTCACCCTCAACTCTTATTTCATTCCAAAATTAGTACGCTTCCCCAAGTCTTTACTTAGAGAGAGTAACTCATGATTTCTAAGCGCTAGAGGAAGCATCCCTCGCTCGAGGGTATCCTAGTTATTCGAGAGTCAGTAGGACTATCTATATGAACCAGGTGACTAAGGAACTGAAATGGGGTTCTTAGCATTTGAAGCTAATACAACCATTTCCTTAGAAAGGGATGATCCTTTGTTTTTGAACCTCTTCTCCAGATTGTCTAGGCTCCAAAGGCATGATTCCTTGAATGAGGAGAAGGTCTTTTAATGGGAAGCTGCTGAAGACCAAAGCAGGAGTTCCATTCTATGGACTTCTAGAGAAGCTAATGATTCTACATTAGAAGAGGGAGCTTTAGCAAATAGAATCAGGCTCAACGCTAGATCTCGGCGCATGAAAGTGCAAGAAACCTGTACGGTAAATACGACCCCGGGAGTCCTGGAATGCGGGTAGGTATTTCATGTACCCAGACCGAGGCTAGTTGTAACAGGAATTGTTCATAGCGGGCACCTTGGATACGCTTTTCCAAGATACTCACTAAGGTG
>CM050401.1:45572818-45602580 GCA_027562975.1 Rhynchospora breviuscula
CGGGCCAGCCCCCACCGGGCCCATTTCACCTTTGGTCCCGGTGAATTCCCTGGTCTTGAAAAA
Source organism: Rhynchospora breviuscula (assembly GCA_027562975.1). Lineage (NCBI taxonomy): Eukaryota > Viridiplantae > Streptophyta > Magnoliopsida > Poales > Cyperaceae > Rhynchospora > Rhynchospora breviuscula. Next base: position 45,572,882 of record CM050401.1, read on the forward strand.
GTCAAGCTGCTACTGCTATTGACTCTGTTCTTGGAATGGTCGCTTTCCTAAACTTACGAGTTGAGCTCTATTTCCTTGGATCATTGGTGATTCTTGCTTCATGATCGACTTCTGCATTTAATGAATGTGACGATGGACTTATATTCTTTCAATTCAAGGCCGGCCTTATAAGTTGGTTTTGGACTCACTCAAGAGGCAACGCATTGATGAGAGGCATTATTTCAGACATAGAGATGAGAGTGGCTTGATGACATATAGAAAATGTATAGAATTAGTTCTTCCATTTTAATAAAGAATTTCTCCACTATATTATTCATATGGATATAGTATATCTAATTAGGTAACTTGAATCCAGGATTTGATGCCCTCACAAGGATCAGTTTCGTGGTGCTAGCCAAGGAAAAAAGAAGGCAGGGAGACGGAAAAGAGTCTAGACCTACCTAGTTCGGAGGAAGAGCGACCTCTTGTAGTCATTGAGGGGGGTCAGATCTCACTTAATTATTTCTCTCTTGAACAATTTCATTTTGATATGTCTTTCTTTTCCTTTCCATCGTGAGCCATATCTTAAGAGATAAGCCCATTCATTTCTTTGCGGGCCCGCCAAAATCATTAGATTAGATCTGACTATCCAGGACAATACCTCACGTCATACACTGAATGGAGCGTGCTTGCTTTAGGAGTTTCCGTAATTGCTTCATATCAAAATGCATCACTTCAGTTCACTTTCACCAATATTATGTCAAAATTCACATTACGGTCATGAGAGCATAGATGAAGAAGTAGGACGCAAGTGCTTTCACTTTTAGCCACTCGCAAATTGCCTCAAACTATTTAGGGCTGCAATTCGAAAAATAGGAGGTTCCGATTCCTTATGACACCAATAATTCACAGAGATATCTTCAACATGTGGTGTGAAGGTTAGATGAACACACGCACACATACTATGGCTACGCGCGACCATGCACGGTGCAATTGTTATCCTGTCCAAGCTGGGTGTTCCCTCTCCATTCCTACACCTTAAAAGGAGGAGGTCGTGGTCCTAGGTGAGAATCGAATAAGGCATATTTGCTTGCAAATGGTCATGCATGTGCTTTTCCTTTTCTTTCAATTTCTCATAAATAGTGTGAATCCGCCTTTCATCTTGTCTTGATCAATCTTTTTGGAAAGAAAGTCAGAGGGGCCAATGTGAACCACTGTAGTGGATCCGGTTACCTTTTGTCTGGTGAGTCTTTTTCCCAGAGAGTGAGAAAGACAGTACTGAATTGGAAAGTGTAAATGAATTTTTCTATATGCTTAACACACCATGCCCATGGGATAAGAAGGAAGATCCCTAAGGCAAAGTGTGGTGAGAGAAGTGTATGAAGATGTATTTTGTGACGGGGGTGGTTTCTTATTTGACATTATTCGGCCCTTTCGAAGAGGCGGGGGTAGGTAACTTGCGGGTCCTGGCAGCCCGTAGGAATTCCACTAGTCGGTAGCATCTTTCCCTGGAAATAGCCTAGCTGTTTCCAATGCTATGAGTTTCTTATGTGTCGCCAGGGTGTAGTTTTTATGCAGTTGACTGTTTATTGTAGCCAGTATTTCTTCTTGATCTCTTGTCTGGTTCTTCTGAATCATCGTGCCGCTCTAAGGTAGGCAACTATCCGTGTGGATGGGAAAGGCGCGAAGCGGCCGAGAAAATGTACGAAGTAGGGAAATAGCGTTGTGGTGGCTCCGTCAAAAGGTAGGGGCTCCAAGCTCAATTCCAATTTCCCAGCATAAGCTTTTGTCTCGTTATCATTTCCAAGTAGTAAAGCGCTGCTCTGGTTTCCAAGTAGTGGTAAGTCGGGTATTAGCTTGGGAGAATTCCAGTGTCGGGGGCATGAGTCCAATATGGCCAGCCGTGACCAGTGTGTTCATTCCAGTAAGATTCGCTCACTAGTTTTGAGAGAAAAGCATCGCTTCGCGCCTCTATTGTTTCTATCGGTATTCAGGCTAAGGAATCGGTATAGTAGATGAAGTCATCCCTTCGTGAGGGTAACTCCGGTTATCTGAAGTTGGATGGTAGACGAAAGGAAGATTGGCCATAGGGTCAAGAAGGAAGTCAATGTCATAAGTTTCCTAAAAGCTCATTAGGGGCTCCGGCAGTAAGTTAGCGAAGTAAATAGGAAATTCTGTGCATCCGCTTGTCTTCTTCGATCCAGGGTCAATAGTCTAAGTAGTATGTTCTAAGTTTTACCAACGAAGGCGGCTAGGTGCTTCGTCTCATTCATGTGTGTGGGCAGATTCTGATGAAGAATCCGGGTATCCGATAGCAGTGTCTGAGTTGGGTCTTAGTCGTCCTGCCGATTGCATCCAAAAGTGTGTAAGTGCTTCGATGAATAATCTAGCATAGAGCACCTAAGGATGTGAGGGTGTGTCGTAGGCTCCTCGTAGGGTCCCAAGGCTGTTGTCGTCATTTCCTTTCTTTGCCTTAACGGTATTACTCTCAAAATGCAAAATGGCCATGGTGAGGGGCGTGTTACCAGTGTCAAAAATGCCTCGGTCTAGGCCAGAGAAAACAAAAAGGGAAAAAAGCGGTTAAGACACCAATAGATCGTCTACTGCAATAGAGGAAGGTACTCGAATAAACCCCAGTCGAGACTAACTTCCAGAATTCTGGAGATATTTGAGTCGAAAAAGGAAGCGCACAGATCTCGGTCTCGTCAAATTGAGCAAGAACAGAAGGAGATTAATTTGAGTTTCAAATCCCAGGATAAGTGGATCTTGCCCCCCCCTTCCAAATCCGGTAGGAAAAGGGCGGTGTCGCCTTTAGTGTTTAGAATAGTAGAAAGAGGAGGAGAAAGAGATCCATCCTCAGGCCATGGACACGCAAGACAGGCAGGATATTTTCCACAATAGGCTCGTGAGGGTAAGTAAGGCAGGAAGGTTGCGAAGAGGGAAGGAGTAGTGGCATCCATGATTCTTCCATCCAGGTCAAACTTCACCTATCTTGCAATCTTTTCTTTATTCCCACATGCTTTGATCAAGTGAGTAGCAGGGTACAACGTTCTATTTCGACCTTGTGTTTTATGACACTTGAACTTACACGGAGGAAGAGTGAGTGCTTTTATTCAATTCTTACTCATTTTTTGTTGACTCATGTATGGAGTAGTCAAAACAAAGAAGAAGAAAGGATGAAATTGGAACTGCATCATTCCATGTTTTTTCTTCGGTTCGATCTGCTTTCTGGACTTTACTAAATAAAAAGCACCGTGCGTGTCTTCAGAATTTTGAATTCAATGTTATGGGTTTGTCACACCTCGGAGATTACACAAAAGAAAGAGGCTTTTTGAGCCTCCCGTATCCTCTCTTACGAAGAACCAAAGGGCGGCAAATCCATAGAAAAAGCCAAAATGCTCCTATCTCCGGCGGTCTAATTCCAACCACTGCCCCCTCCCGCGCCACTTATCCCCCAGATCCATAGTCAAGTGTTGTCACAGATCCTCCAGTGAACAAAAGGGAATCTAGAAAGAAATTTACATGAGATAGGCAGAATCAGCGGCGCAGTTGGTGCTAGAGTTGTAGTCAAAGCAGTAGCAATTGTCACTTCGTGCCTCACTTTTGGTGAAAGCTTTCCTGCAATTCTTTCCTTTTTTTAGAAGGTAGTAGTGGGAGTAGCAGCAGTAATGCTAGGCGCGTCCTTCGGCCCCTTTCTTTCTTCTCGGCAAAAGATCTTTCTCTTGCCCTTGTTGGTGCTTTAGTCCGGTGGTAAGAAACTGGAAGAGAAAGTAGCTGCCATTGCGCCTTCAATCAGTGGAGGTTGCGGTGGTATCCTTTTTGAGTTTCCCAACGCAGTCAAGTGCTTCCTCTTCAATCTATACCAATTTACCTACCTTCAATCCTATTCTTCATTTGCACTAAAGCGTCAGTATCGGTTTATCTATACACGACCAAGGCAGCAACACAGAACTTCTCTATAGATTTCTCTTCTTATCGAGGTAGTTTTGTTTAGTCCAGTTTGAAAGATCGATCTCTTCTTCCCCCCACTTCATTTCCACTTTCCCCTACAGGACAAGTAAAGGAGGGAGTGGTGCAACGGGCTTTGGGCTCCCTAGGCGTCTTTTCCATCTCAGTTCAGTCCGAATTTGCGGAGCCAAGCCTCATCACTCCAACAAATCAAGAATGTCGTGACAAGCTCTCGAATTTTGTATATACAGAAAAGAAGAAGAAATAAAGGCGCTACGCTTTTGGTTCGTAACTACTAATGTTGCGAGCCAAAAGAGCGGGTCAGTGGAATCTTTATGCCCAAAACCCTGATTCAAGTAGTCATTTATTTAGCACTTCCCAAGGAGCGGGAACTGCAATTCTAACCCTTCTTGGGGGATTTCATCCACAAACACAAAGTTTATGGTTGACCCGATATCGCTCATCATCATTTAGCTATTGCTTTGATTTTTCTCATTGCTGGTCATATGTATAGAACGAATTTCGGAATTGGGCACAGTATCAAAGATCTTTTAGAAGCACATATTCCTCCAGGGGGTCGATTAGGGCGTGGGCATAAAGGTCTTTATGACACAATCAATAACTCGGTTCATTTTCAATTAGGTCTTGCTCTAGCCTCTTTAGGGGTTATTACTTCCTTAGTAGCTCAACATATGTACTCTTTACCTGCTTATGCATTCATCGCACAAGACTTTACTACCCAAGCTGCCTTATATACTCATCACCAATATATTGCAGGGTTCATCATGACAGGCGCCTTTGCTCATGGAGCAATATTTTTCATTAGAGATTACAATCCAGCCCAGAATGAGGATAATGTATTGGCAAGAATGTTAGACCATAAAGAAGCGATCATATCGCATTTAAGCTGGGCAAGTCTTTTTCTGGGGTTTCATACCTTGGGCCTTTATGTTCATAACGATGTCATGCTTGCTTTTGGGACTCCGGAAAAACAAATCTTAATCGAACCGATATTTGCTCAATGGATACAATCTGCTCATGGTAAGACTTCATACGGATTCGATGTACTCTTATCTTCAACGAGCGGACCAGCCTTCAATGCAGGTCGAAACATATGGTTACCCGGATGGTTGAATGCTGTTAATGAGAATAGGAATTCTCTGTTCTTAACAATAGGTCCCGGAGATTTCTTGGTTCATCATGCTATTGCTCTAGGTTTGCATACAACTACATTGATTTTAGTAAAGGGTGCTTTAGATGCACGTGGTTCGAAATTAATGCCGGATAAAAAGGATTTTGGTTCTAGTTTTCCTTGCGACGGGCCAGGGCGTGGCGGTACTTGTGACATTTCCGCTTGGGATGCATTTTATTTGGCGGTTTTTTGGATGTTAAATACCATTGGGTGGGTTACTTTTTATTGGCATTGGAAACATATCACTTTATGGCAAGGTAACGTTTCACAATTTAATGAGTCTTCCACTTATTTGATGGGATGGTTAAGAGATTATCTATGGTGAAACTCTTCACAACTTCTCAATGGATATAATCCTTTTGGTATGAATAGTTTCTCGGTATGGGCGTGGATGTTCTTATTTGGACACCTTGTTTGGGCTACAGGGTTTATGTTCTGAATTTCTTGGCGTGGGTATTGGCAGGAATTGATTGAAACTTTAGCATGGGCTCATGAACGCACACCTTTGGCTAATTTGATTCGCTGGAGAGATAAACCAGTTGCTCTTTCCATCGTGCAAGCAAGATTGGTCGGATTAGCCCATTTTTCCGTAGGTTATATATTGACTTATGCAGCTTTCTTGATAGCCTCAACATCAGGAAAATTTGGTTAGGTTAGTTATTTCTTTTTTGTTTATATACTGTATCATCAAAAATCTCATTTCTTTCGATGGAGAAGGAGAATTCGACCTTCTTATATGTTTCAATCCAGGGTCTGAACTGTATCATTAATACCAATAGGTAACTGAATATTATGGCAAAAAAAAGTGGAATTCAGAGGGAACACAAGCGAAAGAAATTGGAAGAAAAATATCGTTTGATTCGTCAATCCTGAAAAAAGAAAAGAAAAGGCTAGGAATTTCAAGAGCCAAAGACTCCAAGGAGATAGAGGAACGAACCCAAAAATCGGGAATTCTAGTAGAGTTTCATATCCAGGAGATTTGGCTGAAAGAAAACCGGGGTCCGATTCCCCGCATTCGAGAAGAACCCACAGCCGGAAGCTTATTCGCCCGAATTCAAAAGAGTAGTTGATAGAAAAGCAATACGTGTATCAAGCCCGGACATAGGCCCTTTCCATTGGTCTATGGCAGTTCTTCCCTTTAATAAGAGACCTGGTGCTGAGCTTACGATTGGCAGCCCTGGATAAGCTCGGTGACGCATAAAGTATTTATTTGCAATTCATACACCTGCTACAGTTAGAGGAAGTACGAAAGCATGCTGAGTGGCAGTGTCCAGCAGAAAGACAAAGCATTATGATGTTTATAAGTACAAGAAAGAAGAGTAAGCAAGAAAGGCGATTTTTCACTACAACAGTGTAAGTGGATGTTGCTTGCAACCAGTGGAGTCAAGTGGAGCTTGCCGTTCAGCTTCAAACTATTTGGGGGGGTCGGGCTGCATGCAGGGAAAGGGCTAAGTCAGAGCGGGTAGGCCAGAAGAGGATTTCTTCTCGGTGCCTACTTTCAGTTTCAGCCGGAGCTCCAAGATCAGAGCGAAACGTTACGATGAACTCTGGTGCTGCTTGCTGGCTGGGGTTTAGGCTTGATCACCTTTTCTATCTCCTGGGGGGACGAGTGATTAGTTGAAACGAGCAGGAGGGTGAGCTTCTTACTACTGGTTGGAATTTAGGCAGGATACAATACAAGGGGATAAGGGATAGCTTATGTCCTATCAATTTTTTCAGAAATCTTTTTTTTCGTCCTTGGCCTACTAGGATTGGCCATACCCACTTAGCTGGTTGGCTTCTTCTTATCGGGCGCTTAAGAGTCAAGCCTACAAAAGTGAGTAGTTTTTAGTTCAATAAGTAAGCCTGGGAAGGGAGTGAACTCCCTTGCACATTTTGTTGACACCTTTTCAACCTTCTCCTTCGGATTTCCAAAAGAGTACTCGTATTTTTTTCTGAGCATCCCCCCCCTTGGTCTAGTCTATCAGACGGAGGTACATATCCAGTAGCTCCAGTAGCATAGGAGAGAGAAGACAAAGTCAACTGAAGAGGATGCGATCTGCCGAAAAGAGAAAACAAGTAGCAGCATATTGGAATTTCACTCGACTCTTTGCTTTTCTTCAGTGCTTTGACTACTCGCAGAAAGAAAACCACCCACCACAGATACTTTCTTTCCAATGAAATGAAACTTCCCTCACATTATTAAATAGAACACTTTCTTACTGAGGAGAGTAGGAGCAGCCATTGTCAGAAGATTATTTGCCTGGCTGGATCAAACAAATAGGAGAAGACATATCCTCTCGGCGAAGAAGCTGAAATCCTCTTTACATGTTCTATCGCGGGCATCCACTAGGCCCCCTGCTAACGCTCATATCTTACTCACCACGAACGAGGTAAACCGACTGAAAGAAAAGATTCTTTCTTAATAATGAAGAGCGAGGAGGGAAGGAACACTCTGACATAATAACTGACTCCCCCCCTCTTTCACTCCTATCTCGGCCATTGCGTCCTCTTTTTATTCCTACTTCTGGCGAACCTCTCTAAGTATAGGACTCTCTTTAGCTTGGAGATTCATAAAGTCCATATTTTGCTTCAAAACACTTATGGGTTTCTTATAGAGGGACTCGGCCAGAGATCTTTTTCTTATAAGATGTTTCAAGAAGCGTGTAATTCTCGTCGTTTCTTCGGTCTATGCTATGTATTTTGGTCCGACTGCATTGTGTAGAATACGTATAATCTGATTCGATCCCATTGATTAGTAAATCCAGAAAGTTGACGAGATTTCTGGCTTTTACGCACTGAAAGAAATCTGTAGTAAAGAGTGGAAATTTCCTCCTTATTGAATTCGTTTTAGTGGCTTCTTCCAAAGCTCGTAGGGAATCCCAATGTCTACTTTACCGTCGTCCTCATCTGCGGAGAGGATTAATCCCAGGACCTTTAGCCTATCTATATTCGATTATTGTCTTTCTAATAAATAAGTTCTTTTCTTCATCAAATTCGTCTTTTCTTGCTTATCAACGACTTTCCCGGCTTAGTCTATAGTGGGGAGGGGCTTTCTCGCAGGAGTTGGAGTAGGAACATGAAAAAGCGCATTATACGGAAGTCTCATACTCATCTTGCCTCCTTGACTCCCTTTTGTCTCGATCAGTCATAGTTTTCGTTCTGCCCACCTAGTGCATGTGGCTTAGTAGGAGCCGTAAACGAAGTTTGAAAGTATAGATAGCGAGCGGCGCCTAAGCTAAAGCTAAGATAGGTGTAACGATTTACCAAAGTTCGGTGTAACGCTCGCGCCCTTGCTTACGAGCAGCATTAATGAATGGTTTGGATATATGCTCTGGGATGCTAAGTAGAGTAGATAAGGAATAGCTAGAGTTGCTTACAAGCATGAAAGTCATGGAATAGCAAGATATGTATATATGCTTAGTAGGGATGCTAAGTAGAGTCAGTACAGGGACTCAGTACTAGTCAAAGGAGATAGGAATGACTTGAAATATGCGTGTGTTAAAATATGCGTGTGAGGGACTTCGATAGGCGAGTTAGGTATAGAAGGAGCATTCTCTAATAGAAGGTTCCACTTAAGCCGAATCCTCTTATACGGCTACGCTCATCTGCACCTTTCAAACTCTTTCAATGCGCCAGGAGTTGGTTTTCTAAAGAATAAATAAAAGAGAAGGAAAGAGTGAACTGATAAGGATCTAGCGAGGGGCCCCACCTCCCAAATAGATACAAGAGGAGAGGACCCGAGCGGGCAAGCGAGTGTTAGCTCTTCACTCGCTAAGACTGACTTGCTTTCAATCTCCATTTTCGATTCAATCTGGGACTCAAAAGAGTTGAACGAGAGGATTAGGCATTATAAGTAAGTAAGAAGAGTACTGAGCACCAGGAACCGTAGCCCTCAAAGTCTCACCTTTCTACTTTCCTCTGTAGCAAAAGCGGTTGATATTTTCTTCGGCTCCTTCGCTCGCTCCTTACGCTCAAAATAGAGGGCTCTCTCAGCTCCAGCATCTATTAGAAGCCAGTGAACCCGTCTTGTTCTTACGCCGACAATGTCAGCTTTCTATTTCATAATAGAAGAGGTGGATTGGATAGTTTATATCGTGGAGAAATGTGCCTATCTCTCGATCAAATAGTAAGAGGATTGTAAGAAAGAAGTTCTGGTAGTTTGAGCTTAGGGGCCTACGGCCTCTTAAGCACCTGGAGTTCACCTTGTAGATTTAGCAGAGGGGGTGAGAAATGACTCTTGTGAATTGTAGAAGCAATAGCATGTACAAAGTTAGGTTGATGTGCTTCTGCAAAGATAAAGAAGAAATAGACCTACCTTTCCAACTATCTTTTGAAAACACTAAGCAGGGATCAAAGCTGTATTAATAGGTAGGTCCGTAGGAAGTAATCCTTAACAGTTGTTAAATAATGGCTTTTCTAACCAACAGGTCTATTGTTTCAGCCAGTAATCCAACCAACAACTGAAGTTTTTCCCAAGTCTAAAGATAGAGATGAACCCTCCGCTGTTCAAGATTGGCGTACTGTTAAATCATCCACTGCTCTCTTTCCTATTGTTTTTGGTGAATTATCAGTGTGCAGATTCATTTCATCCACAGCTATTGAAGAAGCGGATATCTTGTCTTGTCGGACTAAGGAAGGCAAAGCTTCGGGGGAGGCTTTCTCACCTCAACGTCATCTTATCGAACACATAAAGGGGACCGGCCTCTTTTACTAAGACCGACATTATGGCCGTTTATATGTAGTATTCGATGTTTCACAAAACAAAGACAGAGGAGGTTGTAAGAGAGACCTTGTCAGTACGAAGGAGAGGCAAGGCGTGTCGAGAAGAAGACACCTGTCCGGAAAGGTGCAAAGGAGAGCCGTGAGAGGAGATGCAGCGAGAGGAAGCAGAGAATACTTTACTTAAGATGAAAAAGCGACAGGAAGAATTCCAGCATTATCTTGATTCGGCAACTTCATTTTAATGTGTAATAAGAAGCCGGAGCCGTAGGAAGACTTGTAGCTGAATCCTGCGGCCTGACCAAAAGAAAAAGCATAATGCGGGTGCCGAGTTCCTATCTTAAAGCGTTGAATGAACTGCTGCATCCTAGCAAAGGAAGTCTTTGCCAATAGGCATTAAAGGATAAAGCTTTTGCATTAGAGAATATATTACGCCATAAGTAGGCAACTATTTAGTTGTGATTGAGAACAAGCGAAGGTATTTAGTGCAGCAGTAGGATTGAACTACACAACTCTTTCCTTCCTTGCTAGATAATCAAAGCGAACGAGGGAATATAGTAAGCAAGTGATTGACTCCTAGCCCTTGCTTCCGATACTACTTGAGTTAGCACTACTTCAATTACTTTATTACTTACTACACTAGCTTATGCTTTACCTACGACTATCCTTTCTGACATGTCCCAAGCAGCTCTGATATGAAGCATATGCATTGATTATCTTAAATAGCAATAGGCTGTATTCTCTAAGCAATAGGTCATTAAACTACTTCAAAGGAAATCTCTTTCTTTTTTCCTGCCTCTTCTTGAAAAACTTATTGACGCACTAAACTAAGTGCAATAGTTAGTTGAAACTGAATATCTCTTCTGTCTTATAGGGCACAACCGAAACAACCCGGAAAGAACAGCGTATTTATTCACAAGTACTTTTTTTCACAAGCAAGTAAGGAAATAGTAGTGAAAGTCGAAAAGCAAGTTATTGGTAAATACCAGTTTTCTTGAAAGAGGTTTTTGAGTTTGACGTTACGTGTTTCCTTTTTACTCAATATTAGTTTGCTTTCAAAACTAGTTGAGAACGGCAAGTCCAGGCAGAAAGGCGGCTCACTACACCATCAAAAATCACTATGCTCCTTGTGATCCAAGGTCCAACTACGCTTTGAGCGTAGAACGCGGCACTAAAGCTTCCATGTCAACTAAAGAAAATAGTGCACGACAGACAGTAGAGCACATAGTGAATTCCCTCGAACGGCATGTGTGAAGCATTTCGTTTAGTGAATGCGGAGATAAAAGCCGCTATTGATGCAATTGGACCGCTTCGCTCCTTGCGAAGGCTATAAGAATCAAAGGAATACCGGGCGTAAATGACTTAGGCAAACAAACCTAGCAAAGACTGACTCGGCTCCAGGCCAAAGCGATGAAAAGCCAAGCAGGATAAAGTTGACAGACAAAGATTAAGAACTGGAGAAAATTTGACTTACTCCCTGAGGCTTTGGCTTAGGTAGTTCAGATATTGGATAAAGGTCATACACAAGAAAGGGCTCTCGCCGATCAGTAAGAAAACCTGATTTCAAAAGAAAGTCTGCAAAGGGGCTTCGGTAAGCAGCAGGCCCATATCTCGGCTATGAAGAGAATGGATTCTACTTTCTTGGACCAAACTGTAGGGGGCCCCCTTCCAGAACTCCATGAATCTCTTGGCAATACGTAGACTCTCATGTTGTTTGATGAAGTGATCCAGACTTTTTGGAATATCCGAAGCAGAGCACGTAACTGACTGATTCCTTTGTGAATGTGAGTCCGCTGTCCTTTGAGCCATGGGTGTGCATGCAGACTTTTTCTTGAATTTCGAGTCGACATAAGGTTACACAGGCATATTAGGACCAAAGGAAGATTAATTGTTCGACATGTTACTTTATTATCAGCACTTGATTACTACACCAAGATATCATTAGAAGTTAATATTTTCGTCCAAAGACACTTCTTAACGGAATCCGGTATCTTGTAAGGGGGTTTACCTTGATTTTCATTTCTTATTATTCTATGTGAAAAGTTATGTGAGCTTGTTGTTTTTTTTATTGTTCTCTATTTTGAAGCTAATATCACTGCTAGCTTCAATTCCATTCCAATGTTTAATGGCTCCAAGGAATGGAAAGAGAACTTGCTCATAGTTCTTGGAGTTCTGGATCTTTACAAGGATATCTCCGCTAGGCCATTATTGAAGTACAAGTAGTTTGAAAAGTGCAAATCCGTTAGCTACATATACGATATACGAAAATTTTGCCTCATATTTCAAAAAAGTACTTCGCATTAGGCATCTAGGTACTCCTGGGAGATAGAGCATAACAAAGGCATAAACTCTTCTAACCAGTTAACGTAATAAAAGTCATCATCTCTCCTTCTTTGCACTTTCATGCTACCTCGTCTTAATTATGCTCTTGTGATTATGAAATCTTCAATGCTTTCTTTGTGGTGCAGGGCTTGCAGACCTAAGAGTTTCTAACTAATTACCATTACCTTAGCAGATAAACCTCAATGTCAAGTTTGAAATGGGCATTCTTTTCTTAGGGCTATGAGCTTTTTTATGAGATGGAATGCCAAATCCTGTCCCATATAGCGAGAAAATGTTGTACCCCAACGTTTTCTTGCAGACTAAGCTTGGAATTGTTGCGCGAGAACCCTAACTTGCCTACTGGACCCAGCGGGGCCACGAGCATCCCGCATTTGAAACGCTAATGAACACATGTCAAATTCCGAAACTTTCAAGGAACCGAACTTGAAGCTTACAAAGCCCTTCAATGGAAGATAGAAAAGCAAGATAAGGGAGACGACGAAATCATGAAAGAATATATTGCAGATGAGAACAAGCATGGGTGGTATAGGAAAAAATCCTGAAACAATATTAATAAGGGGGGGGGTTCGGATTCAAGTCAGGAAGCTAACCACTGATGCTGGAATGAGTTAGAATTCGAAACCTAGTAGCCGGTGGCATTTGGAAGGATATTTTCCCGTAGGACCAGAGGACGCGGAAAGCAAGAGGGCATTGCTCTTGAAACGGTGTAGAATGCAATCATCACTTTCTCAGTCACTTATCTATCTGATCATTATTCTCACTGTTGACTATTTCGCTTCGCATGCCAAGGAAATAAGCAACTGGGCATCTCTACAGTTTTTCAGTTTCACCACCACATGCTGACCTCGCTGACTTTCATAAATATCAAATCTCTGGCAGTTTACATGATTGAACCCTTTCTTCTTGCAATACTCTTTCCTATTCACTGGCGCTTTCCTAACCAACGATTTTCACTCTCCTGGCGCACCTGGATTCAAAGGAATCAGGCTCACTCCCTTCCTTGGCTACATCCTCGAAGCTGCATGTGGGCCTTGGATAGTACAAGGTAAGTTTCCGGTAAGTCAAGCGAGATTGGACGAAGTAGGAAAGAAGTGGTGCCAGCAGGAGGTAGGAACTGGTTGTCGTCGGATTGTGACGGTGATTTTGAGCCAGTATTCACTGGAACGTAATCATCATCCATAGCGTATGCTACGGTTAAGGGGAATATATCAAACTACCGCCTACACATAGAAAGTAAAGAACAGATCAAAAACAAATTGACCAATTGTCTTTGAAGACCAAAGAAGAGCAAACCTTATCAAAATGAAAATATGCAAGAAAATCTAGTATAAAAAGCGATGGACTTGGTGTCGACTCGTCTTCTCACGACGAAAAGGAAGGCCGGGGTGTTGGAGACCCGGGAAGGTTGTATGAAAAGAGACGACTATTGAAAGAAAGCTATCGAAGGTTTTTTTGACTAGGGGCAGATTGGATGGCGCTTTTTCTTTGAACTTGAATAGATACCCACCATCATGGATTTATTGACCACGGTTTCCTTGTCAACACAATGTTCTTATAAAAGACAGGATGCTCCAAGGTAGCTGCAAACCCCCCTTGACTAATTCAATACAAATATGTATGGCAGGGATTTCTCTATCCCGAGAAGACCCTTATAGCTTTCTTCTTGATGATGACTCTTCAGAAGATGCACTATTTAACAGAGCAGTTTCAGTTCGACGGTGAAGTGGCCATTTCCCTGAATCAAGGAAGTCTCATTTTCTTCATCATTCTTCGCTCTTCTCTGGACAGCTTGCTCTATTGCTTGTGCAATCCTATATATCATATATAGTATGGTTTGGGACATCTTATCGTTACTCGCTTTTTTTGCTAGCTCAATTCTTTCATTCCGATCGTGTTTTTTACTAACCCACTCTAGCTTTTATCTCGACTTATCAAACTCCTCACCCTTTTTTGGCTTCATGCTTCGTTCCACTCTCTCTTGTAAAAAGAAGAAGAAATCGGGTCACTTCTTTGCATTTGGAAGCTTTCTTACGAGTTCCGCTTGTGCTGCTTGCCTATCCTGTTCCGGAGGCGAACGACATAGTAGTAGTAGGCTAACACCTTAATACAACTGGAGCATCCTGGGTAACAGTAGTCAATCCACCTTCCTATAGGCTTATGGAAGAAGGGGGAAAGAGGCTTGACTTCCATTGGAAGAAAGGAAGAAGACTCAAAGTCAAACATTACTAGCTAACCCAGACACGTGTGTGCCAGGTTGACCCAATCTCTTTTTCATTCTTATTATTTCCTTGCGCAGAACTATAGATTGACCCAGACTTGCGGAAGGATAGGTAGCCGAATGTGCAAAGCCATTACTACAGAATACACACTAGAACCATCTGGTTTGAAAGAAAGGGGAGAATCCCATACATTATCGTTAGGTAACGAATCTTTCACTCGGCTTGGAAACAGACTCCCAGCCCTCATACAGCGGACAAGGGCGTAGCCTCACGAAAGACTTCCAATTAACCATCTAGTGGCATAAGATGCCGCCTTGAAATGTGCAGGATGCCGAGAGCGAGATCAGAATTTCATCTCATTTATGAAGAAGAAGATGCTTTTCAGAACTCTAAAAAAGGGCAATCATCCGGTGTTGGAAAAGCCCTATTGCTGATTCTCAAACTCTTTTCATTCAAGAGTTTGGTCTTCTTCTTTGACCTCTTGGGTTGTCAACGTTTCTCATAGATAGACTGAACTCACGAGCGTGCAGACAAGCTAGGACTCCTTCCCTTTAGCTACCTCTTTTTGCTTTTCTTCCTATTGATGCTAATATGCGTCTATAGAAAAATCTCATTACCCCTCGCTTCCACTGAGGTAGTTATTGCTACAATGGCGTATTATATTGGATGTAGTTTCTTTCTTTTGGTGGAATGAAGAGATAATCTACGTTGAGGCGTGCTAATTATTGCCAGGGAGGGCTATTTCACCCATCCTTGTTAGGCAATCATCACTATCCTAAACGCGGCTGCTCTAATGGTTCACATTCAAGTTCAAAAAACACCAGCAGAGGTGTTAACCTAGGAAATATTCAAGTTTCACCCTGAAGTCTGAAACTGAAATTAGTAAAAGGAACTCTGGGAATATACTCGTACCTTAGTGCAATTTCAGCGTAAACCTGCGAGTGTAAACCTATGAACGTCAAAGCGGCGCCAATCCTTTCAGAATAACGTGTGACCGTGCGAATTGACCTCTCAAAAACCTGCGTAATATGTTGAATATATAGAGTCGTTTCTCTCTTTTGATTATCTAGTAGATCATTTGTGGATAAAGCCAGAAACCATGTAGTCTTTCTTTGTTCTAACGTCAGACTCGGCTTAGGCAATGGGTATTTGTGTAGGGATGAGGTTTCATAGTTCAGTGAAGAATAGATAGACTGGGTTTTGAAAGTTTTTGTCATCTGCTTTCTCTATGACTTGATCCATCTATATATAAGAAAATGTAGAGTTTCAGCGTCGAGTAATATCGTCAATAGAGTAAGCGCATTTCTCTTTCTCGCTCTTCCTTCCGGCGGTAAACTATATTAATTCCATTTTGAACCAATGTGGACAAGGCCCCGAAGCTTGGCTTAGCTTGGTTATCAGACGATTATTCGCTGATTTTGAAGGAGTAGTCGTAGACATTTCCACAAGCAAACACGGGCTTGAGGCGAATGCGAGTACGATTGAGACTGCCCCCTTTTATCAACATTTTGCTTACTGGTCTCAGTGATTCACTCCCGAATTCTTCCCCCAAAACAATTACGTATTTTTGACTTCTCTCACGTGGAACCTCACTCAATGTGAGAATACTTGCCGAGACTAATATCCCTGGCGTATCAAATAAAAGACATCATGTCATGGGTCCTTTGGCTTTACTTGGAATTGACCGTGGGTTTGTGATTGAAACATTAAGAATTCTTTCCAGTCTAAGATCTGCGAGAAGAAGTGCATTCTTGAGCAGTATCTTCAAGAACTACTCTTTCAGCAGCGGATGATGGCACTTTGGATTTCTAGGCCGTTTTGGGGTTCGTACAGAAAAAACGAGAGTTGAGAAGGAGTATCTTACCTTAAAGCAAGGGCTAACTGAATCGTTCCTAGGTGGGTGTTCTTCTCTTTCGTCTGCGTTCCTTCTGACCTTACTTGTTAGCTTGCCTGGGGCGTCGCATCATGAGGAGTCGAGTCATAGGGCGTGGGAGTCAGAAAGCTACCCTCCAACTCACCCAGCCAGAAAAAGGGTAAAAAGCAGGCAGTCGGCTCGTGCTGCTTTTCAAAAGCTCAGAGAAGAACCTGGCTTCAAAGGAGTTTCAGAGTGTTCAAAGTACTCTGTTGTCAGTCTTATTACACGGTTCGGATAGTTGGACGTGAGTAGACGACCTACTACATCTCCTATCTGAGACTTCCTCCTCCTCCTCACGAAATGGATTGGCTGTTTTTGGCCTCGGGCGGATGGAACACGTCAGTGCAGTGGAAAGGGTGATATAACTTTTTGACAAAGCGGAATGGATAGGGATAGCTCTACTACCTTATGGTCTCATCAGCTTCTACAAGCGGAGAATTAGTGATAGCGTAGGGGTGGAAAAGAGTCAGAGTGCCCGCGGCCGGCGAATCTTCACAATCGCACATCCATCTCCCTGCGTCCAAGCCCTTCTTGTCTACCGATCTGCGTCAAAGCTTTATGTTTGAGTAATTACCTTTCCTGAAAACGCTCGGGACGGGTAGGAAAAAGAAGAGTGGGTATGCGGGCTTCTTTCACTTGAGTTTCCTAAACTTACCATACCAACCGTGTATTTTGCATTCCACTTTTGGTATCTTGTTCTACATGTTCAGAAACAATGCTTCCCACCGGCAGATTCTATTACTTAATTCCCCCACCCAGTGAGCTCAGTTTTTTTAGGAGAGCAGCAGGAGTAGGAAAGTAGGAGTGATCACGGGTGAAAAAAACGGACTATTTCTTCGTTAGAACAGAAAAAAGTTGTGAGCAGAGCTAAGTCGTTGCGAGCAAAGAACTATTCTAGTATGAAAGAAAGTCTGCTTATATTGGATTGGATTTGCTAGAAAGATACAATGAAGCTTCTACTAGGTATTGTTGTAAGCTAAAGAAAGCTCTTACTTGAAGTATTAAATGCCCATTGGACACGTGTCTTTTTTACCGAATGGCTTCATTTTCTTGAATCTAAGATCCGAGGAACGAGGGAATCGGAGAATCCAAGGCCTAGGTACTTTATATCCCTAAGAACTGATAATCTGAGAAGACGAAGAAGATCCCAGACCAGAATCTAAGAAATAATGGGATCAATTGGCTTAATCTTGTCCTATATACTTTCCTCGCTTAACTAACCCCAGAAGACTATTACCATTATGCCTCGCTCCTGTGCTTTCAATCTTATTCTCCTAGCAAAAAGAAAGTACCATTTGGTGAGCTGGGGCAAGGTGTCTAGAAGAAAAGAGTTAGGGGACGTGGAATCCTTAATTTCAAGGATATGAATCAGACCTCAAAGTGCAAATATCCAGACTTTCGCAGTAAATGGAAGACCGCAATTGGATGATCAGCGGAGAGCTTTGAGGTGGTAGACTTGGGGGCAAGAATGCAAGTTGGAGAAGGGGTCAAAGTTGCATTCTGGCATGACAGGTGGATGGATGAATTGACACAGGATCAGCTATTCCACAGGGTGGATGCACATGGTGGAAATAGAAATGCAACACTGAGATAGAGGGGAACTGGAATATTTAGTTGGATAGTGAAGAAAGATTGGCACAAGAAGATAGCGTTTCTCTCATGTCTTTACGCTTCGCCCTTTCATGGAAGTGAAGGAATCCTTTTCTGTAAATCCTACCTCAATGAAAGCTGGGAAATAGATGTGGAAACCCTTGCTTCTAGACTCTCTTGCTTGCCTATCACGTGCTTCTCAAAACCTATACTTTAGGCCCCTTCTGGCGGGGTGCTTTACCCAACTACATATGCCGATTCGATGATCGAAAAAAAGCTACTTTGTTCACCTCTTCCTTGGGCACGACCTCTACCTCGTCCTCGCCATCGCCAACATGCCTGACTCCAGATAGAACTTTGAATGGAAAAAGATAGTAAGTTGAATAGATCCTTTGGCATAGCCGTTCGCTGTACCGGGTAATACCAGGAGCGCGGCTCGCTAGGTAGGCTAGGTTGGTCCCCACAATGTGAACACACCAAGTCGAGTGAGTGCCTCTTGGGTTTCTGACCAAGGCAAGGAGTTGCTTTCTTATATATATATGATATAACTCTTTGGTTATTTATTAGAAATAAGTCAAAAGCTACAAAACAGGCAAAAGAAAGGAATTCAAAGATAATCCCTCCTCTTCTCATCCGCAAGGAAATAAGGTAAATCAAACTATTCTAAGTGGTACCTCCCTGGGTGGGTGGAATGCTAAATCCATAAATTCACAGAGGTAAATGAAATTCGTTAAAGAAAAACTTGAATCAAAGCGATCCAAACCAAAGGAAAGTTGGTCCAGTCTTCTATACTCGAATCAATCTACTTACTAGAAGAAATCTCCTGGCTAAGAGTCAAATCTTCTTGATAGTCAAATCTATTGCAATCCTTATCTTTCGGGGAATTCCGTCAATCCTAGAAGCAAGGCAATGCAGACAAAATGGGGTTATACCTTTTAACACTCACCGATCCTGTCTCGTCCGGTCACAGCTCGTGCATCTTCTTATTATGACTAGTCTCCTCCTTGCCATTCTCATCAACGTCGCTGCTTTCCTATTGGGGTTTTTGACTCTGATCTCGATGGTGTTAGAGTGGCTTTTGCCTAAGCTGCCTTTCAGAGCTTTCTTGCAGGGTAAAGAGCTCGGGCGGGATAGGGTAAAGATGTTGAAGACTTCTTCTCTTTGAGAATTCTGAGAAAAAGGGTGAAAATATCTAACGAATCTGACCTGGACAAGATGTGAAAAGCCCTTGCGTGCTCTGCCTACTCACATTACAAGACTCCCACTAGTGCGGAAGCTTCGTATAATTGGATCTTAGACCATTGTAGCTTTATGGATAATCCTATGTCCCAAGAGGCTTTAATTCAACTTGCAGTAGAGGCAAGCCCTTTCAGTTCATATCACCTGTAATATCAATACGTGTAGATAACGAGAAAACATAAAATGACATACCTATAAGCATGGATGCTTCATCGAGTGCTTACCAAATCAGGAGCTATTTCCTTTTCGATTCAGATTTAGCTGAAAGAACTAATTTGATAGGAAGTGAGAAACTCTACGTGATCTTTACTCCTCTTTAATTGGTGAACTAGGTTCATTCTTGAAGAAGTCATTGGAGTCTCCACTAGGCGAGGTAGTAGCTGCAAAACGAACTCGTAAGCTAGTCAAAATGATATATATGCGTTAGGTCTAAGGTAAGACACTACATAGTTCTTCTATCGCCTAAGTGCATAGTCCTCCTTAATAAAGAAGAACGAGGCCTGACAAGGTAGCATCAGCATTCTACAGCTTTTGGGATGAAAACCGACCCTTATGAAACTTCTAACCGAAGTTGCAGGGTTTGCAGCATACCTGGATAAGCCTTTGACCTACAAAACTTGAAACTAGAATACCATCAGGATTCTCGCCGTAAAAAGTTCATACAAGTCCGGGTTTCTGATAAGAAGAGGAAGAAGAGAAGAAAGATTGCCCTGAGCCAACAACAACTAGGGATCATATAAAAACGCAGAGAGCAAGCTTCGCGTCTTTCATTCATAAAAAAGACGCTTCAATAGCTAGCAACATTATATTAATATTTTCTATTCTTTTTATACCTCTCCACACGGCACACGAGAACTTTATTGTAAACTCCTACAATGCCCGTCACATTACCAATTTCTATATTTCAACATTTAGATCACTGGCCACTCTCTCAAATCAACAGTTATATAAAAAACAATCTCATTAGAGATACAGCGATGCGCGATTCTCTTGGCTTGCAATAGCTAGAAAAACCTTGTGAAGAAGTTGAATGCAGCAGTTCTATAGGCAATCTGTTGGAAAGAGCTGTTGACTTCGAATCGGGCTTTAGACCTCAAGGTCGGGATGAAAGAAACGAAAGCACCTTTGCAATGAATGGAGACAAGGGCAGGGTTCCATCTTCTGATAAATAGGGGAAGGGCTCTTCTCGGGATGGTTCTTTGGTAAAATACGCCACAATAGGTCGAGTCCTTCTCTACTCGATAAGCAACTACTCTGCTACTCTCATATGAGTTGTTAATGGAGTAAAAAGATGAGTTAATGAATGCAATCAGTTCAATCTCGTTTAGAACTACGGCCCTTTTGATGAACTAGAGAAAATAGGAGAGGTTGCCTCTCGCCTCAACCAGCCACACGGGTCTCAAGTACACCCGGGTTTGAACGTGTCCCAGAAAAAGGGAAAGCTTGGTACCGGCAATTCGGTACTACCTACACTACCCTTCTTTTGTTTTAGCAGCTTTTTTAGCTTCAGCCGAAGTATGAACTTATTTTGATGCTTGCTCGCTACCGCCAACCAAACTTTCTATTACTTCGCCGGTCATAGACCTCGTGGTGAAATCTTCTAACTCACATGATCAAGAAATTGAGATGCTCTCACTACTGTGGATTCCCCGGCAGCATTTCATAGTTGATTTCATTAGTGAAAAGTGATGTATGGCAGTTTCTAGCCACATTTCAAAGAGATATTCATGCTATTAGATTTGTCTTTAGTGCAGTTCTTTGTTGCCTCTGGAGGGAAAGAAAAAGTGTTTGCTTTGAGCCAAAACCTGTCCGACCTATAGCTGCTATGATTATCTCTACGACTCATTTTTGGATTGTTGGTTTGGGTGCAGAGTGGCAACAGTGGATTAATTCCATCTTACCAGGTATTCCAGGGCAACTTGAAGTGGAGGAAGAGAGACACCAACTTCCTGAAGAAGAGAGCTGGTTTATTGAGACTTGATTGCCTAAATCCTGACACGAGAGGGAAGCCTTATTACTAGGTTGTGTCCCTTTTAGCAAGGCCTGGGCTATATCTACGTAGAGTAACTTACTTACTTCCACCTTCGAGAACTCCAAAATCTCTTGGCTGGCTGTCAAAACAACACCACTGTAGTACGGGATGTCAGGTGGACGGTTCCCACATCAATCAGCAGTCTCGTTCTTTGCTCAACCTACTTGTGAAAGTGAAAGTAAGCCACAGGAACTTCTCAAGCAGAGAGGGACTGGGCTGACCACACTTGTCTAGCTGGATCTAGTCGGTCAACGGCCTAGGCCTCTAAGCACGATGCTAGCCGCAACCGCACTGGAATGATTGCCTTGGACAAAGCTTCCCATAGGGATAAGATAAGAACTTTTTGAGAAGATCAAACTCCACACTCATTCTTGAAAACACCCTGATTTTCAAGAGCCTGAGGTAGGAGGGAGGACCTTCTTTCACCGTCCAATCCAGATCTTATCTTAGTTTATCTTTCACTCGAATGCGCATTTCGAACATCGGGGGACCGATCTTACTGTACCACACCTTATGCTTCCTCACCCTGACTTGGAGTAGCCAGCTGGTGAGAGGCACCTCGGATAGATGGATAAATAAGACCCTTGCTCGAAAGCAGAAGGAATGCTAAAGCATCCTGGAAGTGGACCACATCCTTGAAATATACTCCAAGCCCCAATCCAGAGAGGAGCTATGTTTGCATCTGTTAGGAATGAGTTAAGGCTTCTTCGCTCCTTCGCCCGTTTACGGCTCACTACGCTTAATCAATTGCTCCCCTTGGAGAAATTACTACGATAGACCTCCTCGTCTAGCATGTATGCCTTTTAGTAGTATGGCTTATATGCCGCCTTTCTGACCGCGGAAAAGAAGCTGCCTTTCTTAACCAATTCCGCCTTCCAGAATTACCAATTCTGTGTCAACCTCATCAAAAAGTGACCGAGACAACGTTGAACCTGGGTTTGGAGATCAAACCTGACTTGTTTTTTCAAGTGGTCAAAATGGAAATGCACTCTTCCCATAGGCATTGGCTACACTCGTCTGCTTTTGGTAAGAAAGCGGAGCTCGTTGAAAAGGTTACCTTTCAGAACGCTGCTTACCCCATTATAAGGCAGGTTACCTACTAGTTTGAATAAGAAACTCCCCCCTGAAAGGTAAGACTTCAACATGACAACATTAGAATTGTCGGGTCCAGGCAGGCTGTCTGCTTTGACTTAACTAGCCAGAACAAGCCAGAGCTTTTCTTTTTGACTAGAGGCGGGACATCCAAATCTTTTTTTTCTACTTGTAACCCTCGAATCGGAAAAACACTAGCTTACTCGCTCGAAGCATGGGACTAAAAGACAGTCTCCGGGCAGGCTACCTTCTATCTAGAGCTTGTATAAGTCGTTGGACTGTTTCGTACCAGAAAAGTTCGAAACTTTCAATGAATAGAACGCAGGTGAACCTCGGTAAATGAAGAAGGAAGAAGTCCAAGCCGCCTTCTTTACAGTAGTCCTGGCTTTATGGATCTTATGGAAATCCTGACCGGATACAAATCCTCTGCCCTTACTAGATAGGTGTCCTGAATAGCAGAGTGAAAAATCCAATAATAGTTGTTGGATTCCCTCCTTATCTTCAGGAGCTGGGGAAGGAACGACTGGCTAATTCAGCGAACGAATGTGTAACGGACGAGTGTACCGAAACGAAAGTCACACGGGTGACGCCCCTCCGTGTATGTAGGTGAGAAATCTAGGTTGAGAAGCTTTACCTACGATGTAGGACTTCAAAGACTAGACTAAACGGATGGGTTACCGAATCAAGTGACAGAACTGAGCCTACCAAGTTCACTTAGATTTTCCACTTTCTTCCTCAGGGAAACTCACTCCGGCCTCAAGCTGAAGGATTCTCTTTTTCTATTGAACTTTTGTTTGGAAGCAGCACAGTATTGGCTCCTTTCATAGCTCGTTGTCTGTCTTAGAGGTCCGGATCGTCCTCCAACCTAGCAAACTATTAGTGACCTTGTGGCAGGGCCGTGACCCGCGTTCGCGAGCGGGACTTTTTGTTGATTGTAAACGTAAGACTACTCTAATCTTTGCTTTCTCGCACAAAGAAAGGATAAAACTGAATGAAGCCATGGATGCTTCCTCGACAGTTTGGTTGGACCAATGAATGAGCACTTGTGGTACCGCTGCATTTCGCCTTTTCACCATGCGGCGAGATATGATAGCAATTGGCTCAATCCGAGGTTTCCCTTCTGGGCCCACCAACGGCAGTTGAGGAGACACTGCTTGCTCTCTTCCTAACCTCGCTTTGAGTTTCGAAATAAAGAACTGTTATGCTTACGTCGAGAGTTTGCTTCCTGTGCCGAAAGCGCCCTTTTCAATATGGTTTCTTTATCTTCCTTTCCCGATCTTCAGCATTGGTCAAAGGATCCGATGGACCCGGGATATCGACTTCAAGGTTCAGGGAGTTGGCGAGTGTGTGGAAGGCATATGAAGCACAGGAGTCCAGTAATGAAAGGTAGTATGGAATGAAGGCTATCATTTCTTTTTTCTGTGTAATACGTGGGCCTCAGTGGGGTGCTACAAGATCTCGTACATTGGAACCCATGGTTATGGACCCGAATCCAAACGTTCATTTGCTCGCCCGAAGCAGCTCTGTATTTAAGCCGCAGGTTTGAATCGAAGGAGGAAATGTTCACTAAGAGACGCTTGCATTTGCCGGGGCATTATCCGCTCTTTTTCTTTCGTTACACCCCGGATTTTCCCATTAAGTGGAGAGTCAGGGCTGGTCTTAATCTCGTCAAGATGCATGCTGGGATGGGTCTATGTGCGATTCCCCCGCAAGGTATTCTAGTAGAGTCGGCTTGATACAAACCCAAGGTTACGAAAGGTGAGGCAATTAGTATAGGTGAAGTTGTCTGCGCGAAAGGGGAAATCACATAAAAGACAATTTGATAGGTGAAGCGGAAAGGAACTGCTGCAAAATCCAGTTTTTGGTTCACGGAGAGAAGAGTCGATATACACTATATATGAACCCTCTGCTCCTTCAACGACTTCGACCAGGTTAGACACTCAAAAAAGTACACACTCCCCTTTATCTCAATAACTTTCGTACCACCATTTATCCTCCAGACCCAGTCTACGGCTCCAGCTTACTCGATTACTTACACCCGTGCGCAAGCCTGTCTGCTGAAGTAACCTTTTAATTAACCTTTTCAATACAAACCTGTGACTTAAGCTAGCTAGACATCTTAGGATAATAGGCATATGTGAAACTAGAAAGAAGGTAAGCAATAGCTCATCAAGTTTCAGGTTATATGCCTGGAATAGCGGGCAATCGTTGATCAGAAAGGGAGTTTGAGGTTTCTTTAGATAGATGATTCGCCTTTGAGGTTGTGAAAGAAGGAGCTTTTAGTACGGTGGATGCATCGAATGCAAGCTGTGAGGGAGAGAATCAAAAGAATACGCCCTTGACTATACGGAGGATAAGGAATTAGGCAGCTTAGGGGCGGATTTCCTTTCTTTTCTTATCTTATTTAAGAGAAAGGACAGCAGGCAAAGTCAAGCAGTAAGTCAAGCGGGTCGGCATCTATCTGCAGTAGGAGTAGGGCGTAGCACATAAGAGGGTCTTAGGAATCGATCTAGATGCCCAGAAGAGGATGCTATCGAATGCGCTCCTTGTCGCAATTGAATCAATAGTAAACCACGATTTTGACTGCCACAGAAGGAACTC
Organism: Rhynchospora breviuscula; assembly: GCA_027562975.1. Taxonomy (NCBI): domain Eukaryota; kingdom Viridiplantae; phylum Streptophyta; class Magnoliopsida; order Poales; family Cyperaceae; genus Rhynchospora; species Rhynchospora breviuscula. The sequence continues at coordinate 45,597,733 of CM050401.1, forward strand.
TTACTCTGTTATCCTTAACTTCATTATAGAAGTAAAGAAATCTCGAAAATCCGGAGAAGAATGGAATGCGCCAGATCGTCACAATCAATCTTCGAAAAAGTCGAGAATAAATGCCTCGTTGTTTCCAAAAATTCTCCTTACTAAGCGAAAGCTAGTGGTAGAGGCACCACTTTGATTTAGTAGTTTCACAAATATGATTCTCGCACTAGCTACATTAGACACCTTTGCAAGGGGAAGGCAGCTATGCCCTCCAAGCTCTACTGGTAGTATGCTTTCTTTTCCTTAGAGACTGAAGAAATCTTTCTTGCCCAGTTGGATTCCTTTAGGAACATTCTTAGACAGACTTCTTATATATAGTCTATATCAATTACGTTTACGCCGACGATCTGTAGCAATCAATTTGGTACTACTTGAAAGCGCACCAGAATCAGTGTTGACTTTTTTTTGCAGGCACTCATACAGATGTTGTTCCTACAGGGCAGGGCACAGTACAAAGTAGCAATTCACCTGCGCAGTCTTCTGACAAGATAGAGAGAAGTATCTAGCGTTCTTAATTATTTCAGCACAAACAAGACTCCTTTTTATGCTCACCTACCGTTGCTTCTTTAACATGCTAAACTCACTTATTTCTGAAGTTGGGTTTTTCTGCTTATCAAAGTCCAAACCCAAATTCTGGTAAAGCTCTACGCCTTGTTGCTGATGACGACAAAGAAGAACCACTTCTCATTCGAAGAAATACACTTATGCGACACACACCCGTCAAGGATCAGGGAATACTGCCAAATATACATAAAAACCATCATCATACTCTGATATTTCATCATATACTTGCAGATTTTCGCTCCGTGCCTTGTGTCTAAACTCACAAAAAACCACGAAAAGGGAGCGCACCCCACTGAAGGGACTCCATGATCATCAACATAGTCGACAACAGTGTTCGTGCCGATCGTCTTACCCTGGCTTTTGAAGCGCAGCTAACTTGGAACTTCTTTCTTATAGAGTTCAGACATACGTCGGGACATAACTTTATCTATACCAAGGAGTAGCCAGCAACATCATACCCAGAATATGAAGATGAGACTCGCTTTGACTAGTATGAAATATAGCCCTGAGTGGTATCGCCGAGCAGTACAGTAGCCGGGAATGCCGCACCAACTAAACCTTTAATTAGGTACTACCCAGTACATGCCCATACCAGACCTCACCAAGAACAACTTTGATTCAACGTGCCCTCCCTTAATAAGAAATATAATAGGGGCCAAACAATTTCCTTCAATTTGACTAGAGTGCGTTGGCTGGAAAGTAGTAAAGTCGAAATTAACCTCTCTTTCGTAAAGCAGTGAGCTTCTTTCTTTTGCTTTTTCTAAAAGCCCGTCGCGCGCTGCGCGCCTTGAAGAATACTTTCTTAATCGCCCAAGAGCAGATAGAGTATCCACGTAGTGCGAAGAAAAAAAAACAAGCTAAGTAAGCGTGTAGATTGAAATAGGAAGCTTAGTAACCCTTTCCTGAAACTGAAGGAGTTTGACTCGCTTCTGGAGTTTCTTCATTGACTTAGGCTTGAGAAAAAAGAAATAGCGTTCTTCACTCTAGTTGTGATAGATCGATCTGGCGAGTCTATAGTCATCATAATAAATCTCCTCTTTTCATTAAACTCGTAAATAGAGAAATTCTTTTGAAGTATACGAAATTCCACTAGGCAATCAAACTCAGGAAGATCCGAAGCAGGCAGGTGAATTCCTCCCTTTCACATTCTAAACACTCGTCCGGTCCATGAGAATAATTATGACTTCTCTCTCTAGGTCAATACGCCCCTTGGCTTGGGAGGCAAGAATTAGATCCTTTAGGCAGGATTTCGATACTTTATTTCCGGTTTACCAATCTCAGGTGAATACGACTTACTCTCCATTCCTTGGCACTCGCTTTCCTCTCCTTTTAGTCGATCTCAGGCCCAACGCCTCTACAGGTTATGGGGTTCCTAGCTGGACTGGTCTACTCTGGGAAGTCGGGGATTCCTGGCTTTTGTAACTCCTCGCTCGTTCTAAACACTTCCGTTCTATAGCTTTTCTCACTGGGACGTACTTCAAAAGATCTATTTGGCAAGCTAAAAACGTCAACTAGCTCGAAACAAAGAGGAATGGGTCACTGGTCTACTCGGACCATGCTTCTTTGGAATTGCCAGGTCCCAGACTACCTATCTCCCGCTCTAGTATCAATTCTAACAAGAGCTTGGCAATACCTAATTCTCCTTTCATCAATGCTTTGATCTCTTTTCGACTTCACTTTTTGATTCTTTGCACCTCCTTTAACCACATCTCCTTCTGTTTTTGTTGAACTACTAGCAGTGTTACTTGTGCTAAGCTCAGGAAAGCACTCTGCTTGACGAACGCTGACTCACTACTTCTACATGAAAGTGAATATGCACTGCTAATTGCTCAAGAAAGGTAGCGCTTTTGGCCATTGTTTTTTTCACCTAAATCTCCAAATCTTAGAGTCCTTTTACTTCAAAAACTGCTCTAGATCATATCTATCCAAAGCATTAACTACAACAAACTCATCAGCTGTAAGTGTGACTTTTAGCATAAATCGTTCCCGTGCAGTTTCTTTTTCTTGCTCAATTAAGAGAGTCATTTTTTGAGGATCCTTTTGAATAACATCAGAGGACCTGTGTTTTTTCGATCTAATGGCCTGTTGGAATAGAATAGAACTTTGGCAAGGGTTTTGTTCCATATAATAAACACATGCATGCAATCCGTATTGAATTGAATATCCCCTTTGATTTGGAATTCGAATTTCACAAGTTTGCCATTTGAAACAGAAGCTATATGCAATTAGAAAATCAAAAATTAGTTCAGTTCAATACATCAACTCCAAAATCAACATCAACTAATCCACAATGAACATGAAATGACACATCTACTTAATCAAGCAAATTCAACCACTCTGATCTCTTCTGAGCTAACAATATACTCTCCTGAGCTAAATAAAGAAAATGAACAAAACCAAATGAATGGAACCGATCAAAAAGAGAGTAGCAACTGGGCTTGGCAGCAACCACTACGAAGGTATAACGTCAGAAAAAAGCAATTAATCCTACTAGCGGGCACTACTCAAAAATCAAGTAGAGAGCGATAGCAAATCGAAGATAAATGCTACACTACATATGATAAAGCGAAATCCCTCTAGGCATTCCAGGGATGCGAGGCGTAAGACTAGGTAGCAAAGAAATGGATGGCTGGGCAACAAGGTCGAGTAATGCATCTCTTGACTTTAGATAAGCATACTTAATGAACTAGCTTGACTATCACTTGACTAGCCCTTTTCGTTCGTAACATTAGTAGTTACTCACTGGGTGAAGGATGCTTTTTTTCTAGAAGCAAGTAAGACAGCCAAATAAGTATAGGTAAGCAAGCTAGGTAATATGGGACTGAGCTATGCGTTACAAGCCTTCCACTTGCCAAGACTTTCTCTGCGGAGCTCTTAATTTTACTAGCTTTTTCGTATGCTGTCAAACCTATTGCTTCTGTCCCAACTGTACAAGACCGGGCTAGACGAAGGTAGCGGCAGATTCAAACAGCTTCGATTTCAACAAGGGCGGATACGCCCGGAAGATAAGCAGTGCACATCAAAAAAATTGAAGTAGTCGTAGTTCACATCCTCAGCTGGCGAAGCCCCCCAACCAAGGACGGTATGCTTCCCCCTTTTAGTGGGTCTCGTTAGCGCAGCCGTAAGGTAGGGTCAAACCCTTAATATCTGAGGACTTTTCTCGTCTTTGAAGAAGTAGTGGCTCACCCGGAAGTAGGACTATGCCTTTTGTAAACTGGCTAAGCTTGTTTGAATACAGAAACCCTAACCCAGTTTGAGGAGATTAGCCTGGTCAAGCTTTAATACGTTACCCTGTTTTGATACTTTGAATAAGTGGGCAACCTTGGACAAGCCTGTTTGAGGAGACTCGGTATCTTACTCTGGGAAAGCATAAACTACTAGAATAATATAGATTATTCCCCCTGGTCCAGTTGGAATAAGTGGGTATCAAGTATTCCGATTTTCGATTGGTCATTCTGAGGACAGACAGCAAACATAAAGAAACTATGCCTCTTGTAAGGTAAGTAAACAGGCATACAACCAAGTGGTCAAGCAAACACTATTACCTAGAAACTACTAAGTAAGTCGACTGACTACCTTGGGTATAAGAAAACTACTACTTTAATAAATGTACCTGGCCGAGTTTGCCAGATTCAAGTAATAAGCTTGTTGGAATCAAAAACTTAGTCAGTATATTTTCCTGGGTATACCACATTAATTACTACTATAGTAGACTTTCCATACGAGTGGGTAATACCTCTTTGAATCAAGTAAGTCAATTAACCAGGACGATTATGATGGTCAATACCGTTAGAATGCATAAACTAGTAAATTCCCCTAACACAGTAAGAATAAGAAAGCAAGCATGCTACTTTTTGAACTAGGCCTGCTCCCCTAACTCTGATACTTGTGAAAAAGACCGCAACTTCTAAGTGGAGCGTTATCGGATCCCACTCGTAGGGGATAACCTTATTCCAATCTGAAAGTGGGAATATTCTAGTTGCCTGGGAAGAGTAGTAAGAGGAAGCTAATATGGAGTTCTTTCTATGGGCTTTCTTTCCGCACGCAGTAAAAGATAGACGAGTTCGATTCGTAAGGAATTGCTTCAAAATCAAGCCATACTGTGTGTTTCGAATGGAAGTAGATGATGTATTCCTATTTCGAGTGTGAGTGATTCAGAATCTTTTATTGCTTTAGCAGAACTTATAGAGTTGGTAGCAGCTGCAGTGTCAAATGCAATGGAAAATGGGTGCAGCCCTCCTCTGT
>CM050401.1:52840543-52869139 GCA_027562975.1 Rhynchospora breviuscula
AAACATTGAAAAGATGGTCTATTTTGAGCACCAAAAAGCTATTGCATAGTTCAGTATAACGAAGGGTCTGATATCTTAGTACACAAAGGTGCTTTCAAAAGCCATGTGACTCGTGAATGGTATAAAAAGAAATAGAATTATTGAAGTTACAAACATGAAGTGGAGATATCAAATCCTTTCCTTGTTGAAAGCAAAAGTATGACAATCAAAGAAAAAACTGAAGCATTCAAACTCTCATTGCCTGAAGCTAGAAAAAGAGAGAGAGTTTTGGATTCAAATTCGAAGTGGGTTGACACTTAACCAATAGCATTGGATTGGCAATTAGAAAAAAATGTTTGATTTTCTAGAGGAGAATCGATTAGCTTTAGTGGAAGCTGGACCAATTCTACTTGCTCCGGGTTTGCGGTGGCATATTATCGTAGATAGTGAAGTTGCATTTTGCCTTTCCTACGAGTCGGAAACACGTTGTTCCGATCTGACTTTCGAATGAGAATCCTCAAATTCTAACTACTACTAAGGACAATGAGATAACAGATAAGTAAGTGATCATCCTACTATACAAAAAATCTACAATCTGGGATGAGAGCTATTTTGCACCCAGCTTTCGATATGAGTGAGCCATTCCGTTCCTACCTTCGGAATGAGTCTACCTATAGTATTCGCCACTGGTGTACCGAGGATTCCCTTATTAATAGTTGGCCCCTGGAACCACCCATTAAGGAACAAAGAATAAGCAAACTCTTTCCAAAAACTCTTTTTTCTCGAAGCATCACATGTGCCGGTAAAAGATTGAAGCATACCCTATATACTGGATATTCACCCCCCTTCGCGCTCAGTGGTCATCCACAAATGGTCCTCCGTTATCTCTCTCCACCATTCTTCAGTGAGTGACTGGTGCAAAAGTTCACTAAGCATCTTTATAAACAAGGTAATGCGCCTACAATTTCCAACAACAAAAGCAAATGAAGAAGGCAGGACTTCGTTCCTCTTCATAAATGAAAATTGAGTTTCATTCAGATGTTCCACGAAACAATGTCAGAGATAAGAATAAGCACGGGGTCTGGTAATGGACTCATCTTAGAATTCTTTCAGAACAATAGGAAATTCCTGTCACTTTCATATCTAGGAAATTCAATCACAATCCAATCCCATGGTATATCTATTTTACCAAATCATCCTGAGAAAAAGAGAGTAAACCACACTCACTATACTATAGGTTATTCTCTAAGTCTGGTAATGCCTTCCCCAACTACAGTGAATATGCGCCGCCCATTCTATCACTCCAAGGAAATGCACTGTTATATTTCAATAATCCGCCTTTGCGGAACTAGGAAATGAAAGAAAAGCATGAACGAGAGTTCTACACAAGAGAATCTAAAGAAGCTAAAGATGCACCATGTAATGAACTCCTTACCTTAAAGAAGCTTGACCCAGAGCTAGATCAACTCCTGCGGATTCCATCCCCAGAATTCACTTTTACCAGCCCCTTTTCACAAACAGACTCGGCGGAACTGCTTTGAACCCGCACACACAAGCAACCAACTATTCTCAACTAGAAAAGTCGTCTAGTTGCACGTTCCGTAGTAACGGATTTGAGCTGCTTATCTACTTCTATACCTCGAACCTTGGCTCCAACACTTTCCCATCTGGGTCAAAGCCCACGGGAAGCCCCACTTATTCCAATGGAGATTAAGGAGAAAGTTGACGAGCTTATCTACGACTGAGTGGAGTGCTTCCATTTAGAAAAGAGAAAAGAAAAGAGATGCATTTGGCTATGAATCGGTATGTGTCTTTCCTGTATTGTTCTAATAATCTTGTTTAGAAGAGAGGAATCCACTTTCGTTAGTAGCCGAGGAATGTAGTCCCAGTAATAAGCACCCCCTTAGAGTGAAAAGAAAGATATATAATGTTTGAAAACTTGTCTCACTTGAAATACCATACTGAATATCCATACTTGCAGGAACTCTTTTTCTCCCTCACCCGAAAAACACAGCCTCTTTTCTAGTATGCCCCCATTAAATATACCACTACCCTTACTTTATACAGTTAATGTTTAGTGCTCGTAAAAGTGACATTATGGCCTGGGGAAGAAGAAAACTGACCTCTACCAAATAAGAACTTACCTACAGACTTTCCTTTAGTCTTTCAATTAGTAGTAGTGAACCTACTTACCCTCACCAGACTGACTGCTCTTTTCCTCTCCCCCATTGAGTTACAACTCCTTTCCACTTTTTGGCAATAAAGGACTTGGCAAGACGGAAAGAAAAGGGCTGCTGCTGCGTGTCCATAGAATTCGGGAATCCATCCATCATAGGCAAGACCATAAATACCAACTTGACCAGAAAGTCAGAGATACTACTTCAACTACTTATACTAGTAAGGATTGTTACGATGAGTGGAAACTAGCTGAACTCTACCCAGAAAAAGAAAAGAGACAAAGAGCTCCCTCTTCAGCAGGACTTGACGTATGCTTCCTACTATATCAAGGTCTGTTAGTTCAGTTAGGTAGTCAGATCGCTCAGTTGTATCAAGCTCAGTTGGCTCTGTTTTCACAGAAGAAACTTAATTCATAGCTGGCCCCTCAATCGATGATGCCTCGTTAGTCTTTCCCTAACGAACAGTCTTCTCCTATCAGTCTTTCCTCATCCGTTAGAACAGATCTGTATTCTTTGAATAAGCTGTTGGATACGTATTGACTACTTTTGTTCCACCAGTCAAGAGTACTAGTGAAAAACGAGTAGATAGAACAGTGAGTTCCGAGCGAGTGAAAGAAATAGTTGGGAAGTTTGTTGAGAAAGAATATTTAGCTCAGTTGGTATTGACTAGACTGGTTAGAATGCGTTACCCTCCTTGTTTTCCAGGTTAGTGAAACGAGTAGTTAGTTCAGTTGGGTAGATAGCTTCATTTCTTACCTATTGCATTCGGGAATGGAACGTATAGATACCGAGTTTTGTGCTACAAGCTAGTTAGCCCGTGCTTCCTTTCTTACCCATTGCATCCGTGTAACGAATAGTTTACTTTCTCGAATTACTAGTTGATTGAGCTTATTCTTCATTTGTGAACTGCTTTTTTTCTCATCAAATAGAAGGTAAAGAACCCACTATATTCTAGCGAAGTGATTACTGCATAAAAAGCCTATTAAGGGGGATTGGAAAGTCAAAAGTAAGCTCTTAGCGGTCAGGTTTCAACCTAAGGATTTCAGCTTCGATATGGTCATTAAGCTCTTGGTCTTTGACCGGCTTTTTCTAGTCATTTCTATTCCTTTGGTGGGGTTTGTTCAGCTTTCCCATTATTGAGTAGTGAGACACATCCCTTTCGTTTTCAAAACGCGTCTGTGAATGCCCAAATTCATCCAATTTGTGCGCTTTAGCCTGGTTGCGGGCTAATGATTCAGTTTTGGCATAGTATCTCGAGTCTGGTCTAGCTGAGGCTATACCCGCCGAGTCTTGTCTTGTTCCTGGCATTGGTTGTATTGCAGCTTGTGTAGGAAGATGCCTCCTATGAGGGTGGTGTTTTGCTTAGCCTACCCTGTCTCAAAGCTTTCTTGACCTTGATTTTGAACTTGGTCCTTTACATCGTGGTTGGTGTTGCTGTGTTGCTCTTCTACTCTACCCCGGTACCGGTATCAGCTGCCCCTCTTTTCCTTCCTACGGCTAATCCCCCTTTTATCTGGCTTGGCTCGAAGGAAATCCATATCTGCCTACTTCTATTTATTTCCAATTCATCCCCATCTCCCTCTGAATAAGTCGATCCATAAGCTTTCGAACCAACAAATCATCTTGTGTCTGAACCAGCCAGTGAAAACGAGCCTCTAATACGTACTTCCTTTCGAAACCATCTACTCAGGTATTGAAAAAGCCGCATCTCTACCTAAATATCATCTGAATTCGATACTTGATTTTCTGTCTTGTCTCAACAGTGAAATATCTATCTAGTGTCTCTTGTGTCAAATAACATATGTATATGCTTTGAGTTAGAATTAGTGAAAGTCTAATAGGGCAAGATGTTGGAGAAACTGCAAAGTAAGTTAGGTTCTCGAAAGAAAGTGCTATCCACTGAGGGGCAAGCGGAGGAAGTGCAGAAATCGCGTCTCCGTCTTATCCTCGATGGAGTACAGTGGCTATAGAAAGAAAGGAAGAGTTCGATTGCTTGGAGAAGGTATTCTTCTTGGTCGACGTATCTTTAGACCTCTTCTTACCCAGAAAAAGGAAACTTCTTGCGGAATGATAGATCCGTTTGTCTTGCTCTACCTAAGCAGGATTGAGTACGATGATGCTCCCTACCTATGTGTACCTCATACTTTTCGGGCTAGAAATGCCATATAGTTAATGGAACTATCCATTTTGGTCGATCTTGATTAGTAGATTGCCAACTTCTTCTTCTGATGATAGGAATCTTCCCTTTATTAAGTGGCTATAGCATAACGAAACAAGTAGGTTATTCTTTACTAAGTTGGTTCCTCGGCTCGATTGGTAATGCAGAAATCACCTGGGCTTGCAAGCTATGTGATGTTACATACCTGGCTCAGCTCAATCCTACGACGAATACCGTCTGCGCCTTAGCGGAACAAACACTCCTGCTAAAGCTGGATGCGCGCCGGCACACGGGCCAAAGAGGACTAAGGAGAAGGGATGCCGTACTAATAGACTGGGCAAGCAAAGCAAGGCAAGCGTTGATGACTCTCGATTGAAAGGTTAAGAGAAGGATGCGCCCGGATGGGGAAAGAAACCATGCATCATCTTGCAGGCTATTCGATCTCGAGAGAGCAGTTTACGCGGTAGGGATATCTTAATGTTATTCAGAGATTCAACCTGTGCCAACAACGAAGTGCAGGTTTTGTTTTCCACAAGTATGCTTGTTCATCGGTCTGCAGGCATGGAAATACAACATTCATTCCTCTCCCACAGTACCGTGCAAATCTGATGAGCAGAAGCAGGAAAGAATAGGCCCGTTGATTGCCTGGGTTCCGTGCTTCATTCATCCTTCCTTGGCTAAGAGAGTGCTATCGGTTGGGGAATCACTCGTAGTCCTTCTCTGCTTCCTCTTATTCCTTCTGTATTGAAAGTGGTAGTAAGAAATCCACAACTCGAGGTACCTTGATTTAGGGACTTTTGGGCCTTTGTTTTTGATTGAGAGGTGCGGCGCATTCATTAACGAGCTAATCGGTTTCGTAAGTAGTCCCAGGCCTGGAGGAAACGGCAAAAATCATAAAACATCATCAAATCCAGTGAATCCCTCTTTCTAAACAGGTTATCACAGACCGAACGAGGAGAAGCTACTAAACGTTCATAAGTCGAAGAGGAAACGGAGTTCCAACAGAGACTGCCCTTTTCGTTCGTAACAGACGAGTAACTACTAATGTTACGAGTGAAAAAGGTAGTTACTCACTGGGGTCAACTTGCAGCAGGAATGGTTGAATAAAGGGCTTGCCCTACTAAAGTTTTCAAGCAAAAATGCAATATTTTCTATTTATTTAATATTCAATATTCAAAACGCAAAATTCTAGTTTTCGATGATAGTCTTGAATAGCTCCGACGGAGTAACTTACCCTCCCCCTAGTTCTATGAAAATGGTAGTTTTCCTCTCTCTGGAGAGTAATTAGGCGCGCGAACGACAGTGGCCTTTCTTGCGTTCAAGATAAAGAGGCAGCCCCCAGTCTTGTTGTTCTTTAACGGGCCTTTGGCATACTTTACTTCGTCGGTCTTTGCCCTGCATTTTTCTCTTTCTGTAGGGGTTTTGCCAATTTTCTATTGGAAGGGGGGAGGAGTGAGATTCTGCCAAGTATTGCTGGTTGGAAAAGAAATGCACTAATTCTAGAAGTTCTTCAAAGAAGGGGGATTGGACTGGTCTGTACAGCTTGAGAAGGTGTTAACTGAGTGTGCCGGGTAGGTAAAGGCTGTGCTGTTTGCTTCTCCTCTTTCACTGCCTGCTATCTCCAAAATGAGTGGTCCTATGAACTAAACTAAAGCGCAGATATACGATGTCTGCTAACCTAGAAGCTATATGCCCATTGCCTTATAAGGTGCATTTCACGCTTCTACGATTGAGTACGAAACTGATTCACCTAATCGTCTGGCAGCCTTCAAGGCACTCATAACTCTTCGAGCACGGCCTTATTTACACAAATGAAATAGCGCTTTCTAATTCTCTTATTTCTTGCTGGGGAAAGCGATGAGCACTAACACTAGTATGTCGAACAACGCAGGTGGCTCTAATAGTGGGAATCTGAAAATTCGCAGTGGTAATGACAACGGTGGCAACAACTTCGACAAATCGACCCCCAGAACAGGACCTAGCCACTACGCAGGAAAGACACTTGAAGAATTGAAAAGATTTGAATATTCTTTTCGAAAAGACAAAGTGCGTAGGCTTTTCAAGAACGCTCTAAAGGAAGGTCTCGAGCTACCACCAAGTAAGCGGCCAGACGACATCAAGAAGTCAGATGATCCAAACTATTGCCCTTATCACAGAATGTTGGGACATGCCATTGAAGATTGCTTTGTTTTCAAGGATTGGTTAGAGAGAAGAATCAGGAAAGGCGAGATCACTCTTTCTGAAAATGTAAGGCAAGACACAGCCCCCCATGAATGTGTCAATATGATATCTCATTCAAGTGAAGGGTCCTTGTGCATCGTTTCTCAGGAGGAAGGATAATGGGAGATGCATATCTCCCGCAAAACCAAGAAGATGTTGAAGACTCTGCATAAGAATTCTTACATCAAGTGGGAGGATGAAATGACCCCAATCATTCCACATGTTCCCGCAGCACAACCAAATGTTACCTACAAGAAAAGAAAGAATCAACATATCTTTGAACTCAATGAGAAGTTCCAAGTCGAAGAAGACTGTGAACAGGTGCCCTTATTAGACCCGGCCCTTGGAGATTTCATTCCCGAAGAAGTTCGAAAAAAACTGAACGGGGAGAAAGAAGTAGGAATGGAAGCTACCTACGCTCATCATACACAGATTGAAAGTCTTCAGGTCAAAATCATACCTAGTCTTGCATGTATTCTTCTCTAGGATCTTGGTCCGATCTTTACCTATCTATCTCGTCCCATTCACCACCTATCTATGTAAGACTCTGCATATAATAAGATAATGTACCCGCGAGGGAGGCTTTCTTCTTCCTTGCCTACGTTGTTTGTGGTGGAGATGGAAAGCTTTGTATATTCTACGCTCGCTCAGAGATGCAGGAGAAAAGACAGATGGTTATGAAAGCCTAGCAAGCGTGACCTAGAAAATCTGTATGCAGTCAACGCCTTTCTAATTCCAAGTAGAGGTGGCTGGCTTGACCTTTCCACCTCCCTCCGGGCACCCGCAAGCACGATGTTTTTCCTTTCATCTTTACCGCCAGGGCCAATCTGAGTAATGGAATAGAGAACCGGGTATAGAGAAAAGCTATAGTTAGGGTAAGCAGCCTCTTGATTCTTTCAAAAAAGACGCGCGCTAGAATGGAAAGAAAAAGAAACTTTATACAATATTCAAGAAAAAACTCAGGAATCCACTCGGCGTGTTCTTCTGTACCAACAAAGGGTGAACCCCATTCAAGGTCACAACTGGGGCATTCTACTAATATAGATAGAGAGCCAAATAGAGAGAGATAACCGCCAGATTCCTCAACTGTTTTGAATGCAAACTATAGTGAATTACGAATTTGGGAATTTTGCCGATCTCCGTCTCCAGCTTCTGCTGCTGATCCTCCTTATCTTCCAATTCACAGTTCTCTTTGTCTTCGTGCAGTAACACCTCCTCGTTTGGTATTGTGTGGATGAGTTCACAAACTTCAGTCATCAATAGTGCTGGTTCATCATCGCTTTGTTTTGTAATTCGATTTGCCCTCTGTTCTCTACGGTTTGGCTTTGGACAATCTTTAGCAAAGTGTCCATATTCATTACAATTGAAACACTTCACCAACGATTTCTCGAAGTTGCGAGGCTTTCGTTCATCACCAGTGTGTTCCCCATTACCTCGACCTCCACCTTGTCCGCGCCCGCGTCCACGACCTCTACCGTGATGTCCTCCTCTCTTGGCGCTGCCAGAGCCCTCGTCTTTCTTTCCCTTTGCGCATCTTGCCTCCCACTCGGCTTGGGTGAGGAGAAGCAGTTCTCCCCCGTCTTTTGAGTGCAGCCGCCCCTTAAGCCCGTCTTCGAAGGTTCTGAGACGGCCTATCGCCTCTGAGACCGACATACTCTCAACATCGCCAAACTGCTCAATCGTTCCAATAATTGGGAGGAACTTATCTGGAACTGAACTGAATAGTTTTTCCACAATTTCACTGTCGTCAAGCTTCGTGCCGAGCGAGCGGATCTCACCCACCAGCGTGGTAAGTTTCATGGCATACTCATTTATTGTCTCTGAGTTCTCCATGTGCATCTTGTTCAGTTGCCGTTTCAGCACCTGTACACGTGCCTTCTTGACACGATCTTCACCAACCCGCATCTCCCTGAGAGCGTCCCAAGCGTCCTTTGCCGTCTCCTTCTCTGCGATTGCCATCATAACGTCATCTGGCACAGCTTGAGAGATGGCAACCATGGCGCCTTGATCTTTGTCATCGTCAGTGTCTCCACCATCAATTACTAACCATACCCCTAGCGAACGCAAGATTATCTTCATCTTGACAGCCCATATGCCGTAGTTTGTTTCGCTTAACATGGGATATTGAATCGGGATTGTGGCTCCTCTTGTTGTCGACTTGACAACCGCAAGTCTCTTCGATTGATCTTCATCGTCACTAGCCATTGCTTTAGAACCAGGCGCTGATACCAATTGGTATCAGAGTCCATTGTTTTTTTCTCTTCTTTATCTTAGAAATTATCCACACGAGGCAGTCAAACGAGCTAATCCATAAAACAGGCAGGAGGTCTTTCTAATTTTAGTAAACTGTGCGTGCAATTCCACCTTGCCTAGAAAGTATTTCTCCCATTCTCCCCGCATGGCTTAAAAGTAAGATGGAAAAAGGATGAAACACAAAATCAAGTGAAAGAAGCCCACATACCCACTCTTCTTTCCTCCCGTCGCTAGGGGAGCCTCGTACGTACTCTCGATTTTCCTTTCCAGGAAGACAGAGAAACTACACCAAAAAGAAAAATTCTGGGGGGGGGGAAGCGCCTCCTAAAAAAAATACGAAGTGTAGAAAGAGTCGCCTGAAAGGCATTCTTTATGTAACAACAAGCCCGCCAAATATGTGAATAGCAAAAACCAGAAATTTTGTCATACAAGCACCCGGCGTACAATGCAATGAATTTTTTGTAATTTTCAAGTCGTGATGATATGCGTCTAAAAACAACAAAGCAAAGGTGCTGAAATAACAAAATGATAAGCAGATATAATAAGTGTTGAATCACAGCTAAAATGCAATCCAAAACAATAATCCCGGAGAAAAAAAGGGGCTCCAAGGCACTCTCTCCCGTAACGCCCGGCTGGTGAGGTCCCATCACAGCCCCAGATGGCCCCGCAACTTCACTGGCGTCGACCAAAAAGTCGTTAACATCAAAGGAGGAGGAGCCACTTTCTTGTTCTAAGGCGGGGGTTTGGGCTGCGCAGCGAGGCGGCAAGGAGGTTGCCTCTATAAAAGAGCGATCTAGCGCTGTCCTCAGCGCAGGATCGAAGTCTGAGTTGAGAAGAGATTTGGAGTACTTTGGTTTGAAAAGGTTATACCGTTTTTGCAAGGTTTCAACCTCACAAATTTGATATTGATAAAGCACCTTGGCAAGAAGTGGCCTTTTTTGGGCAGGAACATGCTGAAAAGGATTGATATCCTGAAATTGCGGATCGGTGGTAATTGTCGCAAAAGGAGCATCTTGAAACTCCGCATATGACAAATTCCCCTTACCTTCCCATTCTTGAAAGGCCAGGTCAGGCCAAATAGGTAAATATGGGGAACTACCCCTTCCGGGCAAATTCGAAAACAAGTGTAACACTTGCGCCAAGGTCAAGTTTTTCATGATCAACATATTATTTCCATTTTCTCGTCGTTATCAGAGGGGGGTGGACCCCGCCCGGCAGGCGGGGCAATAAAGCAGAAATCATGTGGAAGAGGGATGAGAATCCCGGACACACCAAGCGGGTACCATTTTAGGTAAGGTTCAGCAAAAGCGATTACCTTGTGGGAGGATTTTGACTCCCGATTTTAGCGAGAGCACCTTTTCCTTCTGAACAGCTCCACGAAAACAACGTTCGACACTTGCATGTGTTAAGCATATAGCTAGCGTTCCTTCTGAGCCAGGATCAAACTCAGTGATGAACTAGAATTATGAAAACTGAATGTGGTACAAAAAACCTAGTGAACCAAACAAAAGAAAAAAGACACTATTTCTGAGTTGAATGAAATGAAAACAAATACACTAGTTGATGAGAAAAAGAGATGAAAAGTCCCACCCGGAATCCATGGGACGCATCCACAAAGAAACCCTCTAGTTCCTCACGAAGAACCAGAAAAAGGGCGTGCAGTACCAACCGATCCGACTCGTGGGGCTTAGTGATAGGACGAAGCTGGCCCGGCTTCATTGGTTTCGGGATGAAGGTACGGTACATAGGAGAAAATCTGTAATAACCCGCCTGCAATTCCTTGAGCGTGCTGAACAGGGATACCTCTGACATCTTGAATTCGTCGTCTTGACTACGAGACAAAAGGAAAACTATGCGTATTCGTTTTCGCATTAAGATTTTTTGTTGCATTTTAGAGGGTCAATTTACTTATCGTTATCAGAGGGGGAGGATACAGAGCCCATAGCTCTATATTCTTATTAGATTGGCTGAGCCCGGACACTCTTGCGAATTCCAAATAGAAACTGACATCGAACTTGACTTTCCAGAATAACCTCTCATTGCGGGAGCCCCTTACCCGCTCTCCCGCCTGCCCAGAACTACCCTTCTTTCACTTTTGATAGTCTGTAGCAGCCCCGGTGGTCGACCTTTTTCACCTACTCTCAGATTTACTTCGAAGGATTCCGCCCCAACCCATTCTCAGACAAATCGGATCTTCCACTTTCTTTCCTGGCTTACTCTTTTGAAAGACCTGAGGCGCGGCCTACTTTTTAGCCCCAGCGCTGAACCCATGTTCAACTCGCCGCCGCCAAACATAGTGCGAAAATGGACAAAAGCCTACGAGCATGAAGACGGGGTTCACTTCGAGCGGTAGCACCCGGTATGCTGGTCTACTCACTCTACCAGGCCAACTCGCCTTTTACGGCCGAGCGACTTCGAATGTCTTAAAGACAGATAGTTATGATCCAAGCCGGGCAAATCCTGCTGCAGGCATAGGAACACATAACCAAGGTTTCAAGCCTAGAAAGAGACTTGACGCTTGTGTATGAAATCTTTTGCTTTAAGAAATTCGATCTCATCAAATACCTCCAAAAGTGAAATGAGAGTTCAATGCTTGACGCACCAACTACATCAGAAGATTAAAATGCAGAAGCAGAGCTGAGGAATGCAAGATGGAGATGCCAACGCATCGGAATCATCAGGATTTTATTCGCACCAATGAAATACGAAAAGAATCCTGAAATTACAAAAGTGAAGTTAAGATACACACCAGCAGAGATCGATCGGGGAATACCTGACACAGCTGCTCGTGAGCTAGACTTGCCTGTCTGATCACCTTATGTTATGAGTGAGAGAATCAATGAGAGTAGCAGCTAAGGACTGTCCTTTCCTTTCTTTCTTACTGGGTAGACGATGTGCCGCTTCCGGTTGAAATCACTTTTTTTTTTCTTTTTTCTAGACACTTATTCTTTTTTCTTTTTATTTGACTATAGGGGAAAGGCACACGGGAGGATTACTTCATTAGTGAAGGCAGATAGAAGAGACAATTAACCTACGATTTTGGCAGAAGTGCTTTGCAATACAAATCAGAAGCATGTGCGATTAATATATCCGGAGTTCTCAACTATTTCAGATTAGTAACCCTTAGAGCATAACGCTCATAAGCATCAACAAGTGCATTTAGATGCAGATCCAAAATAGCTTTATCTTTCAACGATAGTGATTTAGGCTCCAATCTAGTAATGAAGTCTTTGAACTCTGTTCTTTTATAGAAACGAACCTCACCATTGAGAAAGCAGTTGTATAAACAATTAGGATCCTCCGTTTCAAGTAAGCCAGTGAATAGTTCAAAACTTTCAGTAGGTTTCAGTTTCTAATACTTTCTAAATAGATCACTACACACTAATATATTATTCTCAAGCAATCGATTAATGAATATTATAGGGTGATTAAGATCGGCCATGCAAGTAGTGTAAATAAGAGTCAAACTCCCTCCTAGAGGAGCGCAATAAAGCAGTCATGTACTGTATAAATGTTTGAAGTTAATCTGTGTTTAGCATGATACACAACATGTGCCGCTATAGCAGCATCCTTTTGATGGATGAAGAACGCAAAGGTGCAGTGGAAACATTATTATGAAAAGGAGGCCCTAAACCAGCTAAATGGTTGTGTTGAATACCTCTAGTAATCATTTTATTGAGGCCATCTGCTGCTAAAATCAATAAGGAGAAAGAGGGTCTACCTGCCTCACCCCTATCCTACATTCAAAATATTCAGTAGTGGAGCCATTAACCATAACATTCACTCTACCTCCCCTGAAAAATTTGGCAATCCAAGAAAGATACCCATAGGTCTGAAAAACCTATTTGCGGGATCTCAAATCAAAAATAAGTCCAGTTGACAAAGTCAAAAGCTTTTTGAAAATCTATCTTAATTAGCACCCCCTCTTCCTTACTATGATGAACTGAGTGAAGCATTTCATGAGCAGTGATTACACTATCTAAGATATATCTAGCCTTAAGGAATGCACACAACTAATCACAACGAATTTTTGAAAATACTAATTGCCGTCTGTGGACTTTGGAAAATATTTTCTAGCTGCAATTTAGTAAACCTATAGGTCTATATTCAGAAATCAAAGATGCACCAGGTACTTTTGGTATTAAGCAAATAGTAGCCCTATTCAATCTAGAGATATCCAGTTTACCATGAACAGCAAACACAGCCATCAAATAATCCTTAATTATATCCCAATAGGTCTGATAAAAGATCATAGAGAAACCATCAGGACCCGGGGCTTTGTCTGCCCCCATACCAAAAACTGCTTGTCTAACTTCATTGAAAGTGAAAGGTGCAGTAAGGAAAGAAGTATCCTCTTTATTTCCTTTTTCAGATTCTAACCAAACATCATCAGCCAATTTGCCCCAACCTCCCTTTCAAAATCAATTCAACTCAAAATCAAAAATATGATCTTGAATCAAATTCTGATCCCGCTGCGCGCCTCTCGTATAAACGAAATGGCAGACATGAACAAAGCATATAGTTGGTTGGTATGACGAGATATTCTTCTTTCCCGGTCCTTTCGGCTTCGCTCAAAACACTTGGGCTATGCCTCAAAGTCTCAACACTGGCCCGGAGGAGAACACGTTTCTACGCATAAATCAAATCTCTGTTCATTTTTGATTCAACTGACCGAGCAAATAAATCCTTTTGAAGCACTCTGCTTTCAGACAAGTCTTCAGACTGCCATGTTTTAGCTTACTTACCTTTGCCTGCCAACGCTAGAAAAAGCTAGCTTCCTTGTTTGTGCAGGAATGTGTCATCTTGATCAAGGAGTCTGGAAGTCCATGCTGGGGATGTAGGAAATGCTATTCGTGCCGGTGAATCGACGAAACTATGTCCTTTGCTGCTTTTTGTGCAATGTCGTTTTGTCTATTTGCTCGGCTACTGGCTCGGATTAATATGAAGTGAATAAGAAATGAGATTCGAATATTATATACAGTAGTGTTGTGGTGGTTGGTTCTGGCAGTGAAGGGGGCTCTTGTCGGTGGATTAGACAGTCTTGTCCTTCTGTTTCAAGCTTCAAACTTTCAAAAAACACTCAAGGTAATCAGACACTAGATCACTAACTTCACTTCTACCAACGTACTTATGCCCCCGCTCTCGGCTTTGATTTAGGCCAGCACCGACAAGATCAATTGCAAACTCCTTTCTTCAAATTCTTGAGTTGTCAATGATTGGTAAACAACCGCCTTGGTGGATAACGTCTCCTTGTTCTCAAGTACACCAAATTTGGATGTTGCGGAGGGAGTGCCATGAACAGTAACGGTGCGTGGAATCTCTAAACTCATTACGTATGCCATTCACAATACTTTGGCATTGATCAGTGAGAATGCCACTAGGTAGGATCCCGTTCATGCAATCCAGTGCTAGTTGAGAAACAGTGCTAGTAGTATGTATTCCAGCCAAGCCAGCAATCTATTTCTTTTAGGCATCCGGGTAAGGGTATATATTTCTTTTCTGCGAACCTTATCAAAATCAGGATGAGGTCTTGTTACTTCTCATGGATGGTTCGGCCTGCGGCCTCGCAAATACCGTACAGCTTGACAGCTGCCCAGTGAGGTTCCCTAGGTGAGTGCATAAACTGGGATACTCGGTTGACAGCAAAACAAATATTAGGTCTTGTTATGGTTGCGTATTGTAGTGCACCAACGATCTGTCGATAGAGAATCGGATCAGACATAGGTTCACCCTCATGTTGTGAGAGCTGCAAGCCAACTGCTAGTGGAGTAGAGCAAGGTAACGAATTGTGCATATTGGCTTTGTGCAAAATAGACTCAATGTCGTGTGATTGAGAACGAAGAAGACCCTCAGGAGCCGGGCTTGCTTGCATTCCCAGAAAGAAAGAGATCTGTCCAAGGTCTTTGACAGAGAAGAGTTGGTCTAATTGCTTGGTGTTGGATGTGAGGAAGGAAGCATCTGTTCCGGTTAAGAGGATATCATCAACATAGACTAATAAGAATGTTGTAATGGAACCATGTCTATAGATGAACAGAGAAGGGAAGAGAGCTGTTGTATTTAGAAGAAGAGGCGAAGGTAAAGAATAAGCTGTAGAAAATGCTGGCACATGCCAATTTCGAAATGACTGAAAATTACTTCACAAATACGAAAGCGCTGAGGGATGTATTCCGGTCCCACAACTTGCCAGGGACTCCGGGCTACTCCACGGTAGGAGAAAGGATAAGGGAAACCTTACATGACGTTCGGGCCCAGACGTCAACCTCTCTCTGTATAATGAGGTGCAAGCGACCGGATTGAATCCGTGGATGTGTTTGTGTGTTATTGATTCAGAGGAGTTTTTTTTTGATAGTAGTGTTGGAAACTCCCATGATCTTTTCTATTTGACTAGAGTGTTTTATCGGAGAATAGAGCAAACTATATAATATCTGCTTTTTGATTGCATAGATAGATACTCGTTGAAAGGGAGCCTCAGGCCTTATCTAGTTAGTAGGCGATAAAAGCATAGGGCGTTGTAGCTTTAGAGTGCCACAACGAAAAGGAATGTTGATTTGAGTCTCATAAGAGAATAAAGTGAGTAGGCGGGGTTCCAGTGACATTATGTAGGTGCACTTACAAAGATAGGTGAGGTAGTTTCGGAATTGCATGAGATGGAAAAAAAAGCTCCCTACTGGATTCGGATTTGACCGGGCGGCAATTACAGCTGATCCAAAGCGTGGGCTTATAGAGTAGTTTCACTACAAGGTTCGCAGGTTGAACTAGTCGTTCTATTCGTTCCCTTAGCCTTCCTGCAAAACCTGTCCAAGTAGGCACAATACGTAGCACGGGAGGGATTGGCTTTCCAAACTGTCCTATTCGTTCCATTGACGGGGGAAGGAAACCAGGACTCGAGCGAGGCTAGGCTCCTATCACTTGCACGTTGCCCTCCAACACTTACGTCCACCTATGCGGCACGCATTTTTTGACCCAATTCGAATGACACTTTTCATTTTCCTTTCCCGTACTGTATTAGGAGTCTCGCCCTATAGTGAAATACTCTCTTCTTCCGGTGGATCACAATCCTTAAAGCAACCTTTCCGAGGTTCATGCGAGAGGCTTTATCAGTACTCGTGTCGGCTATGCCTATTGCTCTGTTGCCTATCAGTCTCATCCATATTATCATATAGTAAGAGTAGTATATAACTACTGCACTGCATTCCTAATATTCCAAAATGAAGAAAGAATTGGAATTGATTGGCAGAAATCTCTAAAGAAATAGGAGTATACTAAGCGATCGGAATACGGACGGATTCTCTTTTGAAGAGCGAGGAAATACAGTCAATATTATCTGGTCAATGAACGTTAAGGAATTTAGATAACTCAATGAAACCTTCCAACGGTATATATATATATGAACCCTGCCAGCAGATTTTGGTACTGCATAAACTCATATATAGTCTTCTCAGACAAAGCCCTCTCCGCAATAATGCTCAATAATCCATTTCGCTGATTCGCTTTCATAAATATCACACTATCATCCGCGAAGAAAAGATGAGAATGAGAAATCGACGGTGCTATCCCTGCAAATAAATTACTTGAACTCGCCGCCTAAACTCGGGAAACCATCCGCACAAATGAGAAAGAAATCGGGTCAAAGCGGATCCCCTTGTCGAATTCCACGAGAGGGAACTCAACTTATCTGTTCGGGTACCGTTAATCACAACCGAGAAGGTGGGCTACGTGATACATTTCATGATCATAGAAATCCATCTTTCATGAAACCCCATCTTCCTCATAATCTGCTGCAGGTATGTCCACTCGATGCGATCATACGCCTTACTCACGTCCAGCTTAATTGCACACAAAGCCCGATTCCCCCTTTTTCACTCAAGTGAGCGGGAGACCCGTCTATTTATCTGCAAGGTCCTTCTAGTCCCCACAAGACTAGACACTGCCGGAGGGCTCTGGGTTTCACCAAAGGTTGAGGGCCCATATTTCAACCACCCGAAGATGGTAAGCCCTCCTCTACCAAGGGAAAAACAAAACAGGACATGCATACGGGTGTATCGCCTGAAGGGGGAGATGCTTTTTGAGTACTGGTTGGTGGTATTTGGGAAAGTGGTGGGTTCAGCTCTAACTTATTGTAGCAAGTCATTGACCTGTATTGCTGAAATTCCTTGGCGGATTCTGGAATCAAGCTCAAGTCAGATAAGCCACCCAAGAACATAGGAAAGAATAAAGTAAGTCAGACAAAGACAGAAGTTGCTCTGTAGGATGACCATTACTACGAGTGCTTAAGAGATATGTATGTCACCCTCTTTCTCCGGCTTCTAAACGAAAGGGCTTTGTGGCCCACAACGTGCAATGGAAAGTGCTTTTCCGCCCGCGCAGACAGAGTCAAAAGGGGCATAGTGGTGCTAGCGACGACTCTTTGCCTTGAGAATAAGGCGCTTTGTTGGTGCCCTCACATGCCACGGGCGACTTCAAGTCAGTATTTCTGTCCTAAGCTTTCGAATTCAAGCATACAGGCTTTTCGTTCGTAACAGACGATACACTACTAATGCTGCGAGTGACAACAAAGGTAGTTCCTCACTGAGTTCAAAGAGTAGTTACTCACTGGATCAAAAAGTCTGTCTATTTTCAACGCTTAGCTATGGATTCAACATCCGACTTCCTTTTTTGAGCCTGAAACAAAGGAATATAATAGGCACCTCACTCCTCTACAGCTAGTAGAGTCTACCTCCTCTCTCTTGGTCCCCTTTCAAGTATGGTTCTCGTACGGTATCGACCCTCCGTCAGGGGTGACGAAGACCAACCCAACTTCTGCAAGGTTCTGGTTGCAAATGGAAAAAAAAAACCATTTTGAGTAGTTCCAAGTGTCAAGATAGAAAATGGCTCATGCAAGGTTTCGAGTTTGAAGGAGACCAACAAAACATGCCGTTGGTAACCTATGAAATGGTTCTGGGTAAGGAATGATTAGACCTGGTGGAACCCATGTTGGTAGACTGCGGCAAACAAGACATGTAATTTGAGGTGAAAAAAGGAAAGAAAGGCGGTTATTATCAAAGGAGAGCCTGAACTGAAACCAACAAACTGGCATAACAGGAAGTGCGCTATCTTACTTTTTCGATTTCCACTCCTCCCTCCTCACGCTGTAAAGTGGGAGCCATCTTCCATCCCTGGGGTCAACTTCGAAAACGAAACTATATATGATAATATGCCAAAAAGAAAACAGAAAATAGATAGGAAAGAGACTCTCGCTCAAGAGCAAGACAATCAACTATCAGTACAGAAGTAGGGCAAGGCCGGAACTTGGCTAAGAAAAACTAGTAGAGTGGGATGGCGTACTAAGGGTAAGATTGCTAAGGCAAAAACAGACAGTCAATGTGGTACCACTTCGTTCCGGTCAAAACGGATTGAACTGTACGCGCGGCATGCGGAGTAGGCAAGCCACTAACCACGGCCAGCAGACTTTACTGTCTCAGCAAGGACGAATGGCCGCTGCCCGTCTTTCTTCTTGAAAGCTCTCCGGATCTCATCTCTTATACGCTGAAAGCTGGTATAAGTAAGTGCTTGAAGGTCTCTATTCGAATAATGCCCGTCTAAGGCCTACTCCTCAATTCCAAGGTCAATATGACACCGAACCAGTCTAGATGAAGTCGGAAAACTTTTCACTTCAATAAAAACGTCAAAGCGCTTGTTGTGAGCACTGTAACACCAAGTCTTATTTCTTCTTGGAGAAAGTAAGGAAATGGTTATTCAGTTTAGTAGACTTGACTTAAGTAAACAAGTGACTAAGAAATTCTACCCCCATAACTTCTCACGCTTTTATGGAATTCTGTTAATCAAACATATGATTAGCAATAAAACAGATTGGAAACTGAAACCATTGATGAGAAATGGAGAGCTTTACGAGAACGTGGTCTATTATTCCAAAGGGAAGAGAATCGTATTCCGCCATTCATTGAAGCTTCTTCCAGGGACCCTCGGCGGTTTAGCATAAAGTCTATGCCCGGAGCTAGGTCAAAAGGGGGAAGTAGATCATACTTAAGTAGGAGTGGATAATCTAGCTGAAAGGAAGGCTGAATTGCGCGCATATATGAAAAAGGACATCCGCTTGCTGGGAGGAATAATGTTGCCCAAGAAATTGACTGGGATCTAGAAAAAAGAGACAGAGGTTCCAAGAAACCACTACCATCCAACGCTCTTACTTTCTTTCGAAAGGAGTTTTATGAAATTCAGTTCACCTACCTATCCCGCAATCGAAACTCATACGCTTCAGCAGGCAGACTCTTATTCTTATTACTTCCCTGCCAAAATACTAGAAACGCATACTCCTTTTAATACTCTGTATACGGCAGCAGCACTTGCTAATAAAGTTGAAACGACCTGCTCGATAGATATGTTGTTTGAAATCAGATAATCGGCTTACACTCTTACTGTTACTGCTATAGAGCGAGCCAAGCCTAAAGCTAGAGATAGGATAACCCCAAAACAAGAATAAAGGGCTGCTATTAAACGATCGATAAGAGAACTGCTTGATACGAGAGCTCGACTTCAAATCGGATTTCTAACTTGTAGTCTGATAGCTGCACTTATGCCTTTGTAACTTCTATCTGGGATTCAGACTATTGATACGAAGGCTACTTGCCTGTTTGCATTCTGACTTTAGCTATGTAAACGACTGCCTCACAACCCGATTGTTCTACACCGTAACATGCCTTTTTTGGGGGGTTCGTAACAAACAAAAAAGCAACGGACGGAGACCAGTAACCTTATAGTTGCTTGTTCGTTAGTCACGCGCATCCGTTTTCTTGCATGGTCGAGCTGCTTTTCGCTCCATGAGTTGTCTTATAGGCTTGGGCACTGTCTTATGGGTTGTAAGCTCGTGGGCTTATGGGTGCTTTAGAATTGGCATTGGCATTATAAGAAAAAGAAGTGGATTTTCTTTTGTCATCGATTTTGCACTTCTCTTCTTTGGTAAAATAAGTCAAAGGCTGCGCGCTTCGAAAGAGTGAAATAATAAGCTCGCTTGGGGCAGAGGGGGCCCCCTAGGTAGGCTATGTATGAAAAATCTATCTATTTCAAAAGCAGAGTAAGTCAGCATTCATTTATTCTTACTAGGGCATAAAAAACCAATCTATCAAACCAATTTGACTTACTTCTCTGAATTTCTTTACCAGAAGCTCTTCTTTTCTATCTAGGTTGACCTATTTGGGCCGGATCTATGCTTGCTTTCAACTCCCCGAAGCATTTCGTCGTTTGCTACGCCCTTCTTCATCTCTGGGTGCCTAGGTATCCACCGTAAGCCTTTCCTCCTTTGAACCTCGCCATTAACCATAAGGCTATGCCATCCTAAGGTGCTCCTAAATGAAAGGATCTTATCAACGTCCATGAATGATAAATCATAGATCGAACTGCCGAATTGGCAAAATTTCCCGCTCAAAAACTAGTACTCTTGCTTGTTTGCTTTGACTTTCCTGCCATCATTTCTAGATGATGAGTCATTATTGAGAGGCAAACTGAGCTATGCCTTCCTGCCTGCCTTACTAGTCCAAACCACCTATTCGTTCAACTAGCACTGGATTCTACTAGTACTGAGGTTGCGTGTCTAAATTGACCAAAAGAAAAAAGAAAAGAAAAAACGATCAATTTCTTGATCTTAACAAATCCAAGACAACAAACAATTTCGTAAATGCTGACGTGTCGATACGTTCGATACCTAAATCGAGTCAGTTAGGTTCGAGCAACGAGGGCGGCACCATGCTCTTTTAGTGGTATAGTTTCTCTTGACAGTAGGTATATGCGCGAGATGTTCACGAGGAATTGCGGAACGAATCCAAAAATGCTTCACCATCAACGTGGCTATAACACAATCCATAACCTGGTAGATCACATTCACGTACGTAGGACTCAATGAGTCAAGGTCTGCCTGGGGTTTTCTTATATTCTATTTCAACGCCCTAGTATAAATGAATCATAAAAAGAGATGGGTCCGTCCTTCCAGGTCTCTTAAGGAAGAGCCGGGGCCATGCGAAGTCAAGCTCATCTTTGTCTTATATTCCTATCTCTTGAATGAAACTCTGAGCAGATCGTAGACAGCATG
The DNA here is from genome assembly GCA_027562975.1 of Rhynchospora breviuscula. Taxonomy (NCBI): domain Eukaryota; kingdom Viridiplantae; phylum Streptophyta; class Magnoliopsida; order Poales; family Cyperaceae; genus Rhynchospora; species Rhynchospora breviuscula. The sequence continues at coordinate 52,861,413 of CM050401.1, forward strand.
AGGATTAACATTTAGGAACGATGGCATTAAAAGACCGGTTGAGGCTCACATGGATTTATTGAATTGTCTCAATTCTCACATCTCACCGCTCCGCGCCTGGGGCTTTTGCTTCTTCAGGATATTTATGAACTTGCACATTGAATCGTATCCATTTAGCTGTTTCTTACAGAAGAATCAGCATATCCCTTGCGCAAGCAAGAGCGATTTATTAAATAAATCAAGGATTCTTGTGAAATATCAGAAATCAAGGTATTACACGCCAATATCCCGGAGAATCTATAATCGGGGGATTCATTCTTACTAGAAGTGTTATGAGATCAAATAGGCATGAGATAGAGGGTTTTGGTTGTAGCAGAAGCACCCTTCTTGGTTCTCCGTGCTAGAGTATCACTACGTTTGGCTTCATTTGTCAACCTTCTAATCCCTTGTCCTATCAGGGATTATACCATGTGGCCTGCCTTTCTCAGATAAGAGAGTCCTCCCTTTCTATTGCCTCTTTGCTATAAAGAAGGTTAACGAAGTCATTTATTGAGGGGAAGTCATTTCTTTTGATAGAACCGGCAAGTAAGCTCTGCCTTTGTCTCAGAGGGTGGTTCCTTCCAGTGAACATTAGTGCAGAAACATGACCCGCATCAGTAGAGGTAGCCAAGTCATAGACATCTCCTCTTTATCAATCCTGTATCTTGGTTCAGATTTAGGAACTAGAGCCAATAGCAGCATACCAAAGAGGACCCGACGAGTAACTACTAATGTTACGAGTGAAAAGCCCATGCTGAGGAAATCCTAGCCATTGCTTCTTTATTTGCCACTTCAAGGCAGATTGGGAGTAGGTACCTAAACCACAATCTCCCATTTATCTCTTTCTCGCAGTGAGTGAACCACTAGCAATTCTAAAAAGAACGACTAGGTAGGGAGGGGAATTCTGAAATAAGAAGAGAGTCCTCTCGTCGACTGCTCACTCATGCTTGAAAGAAAAAGAATAAGCGATGGATGCCTTTGAATCTGAAAGGCTGGGAGCAATTCCTAGAAAATCCGCCAAGAGGGGATGGATACGCCTGTAGGACACAAGCAATGAATTCAACAATAAGCTATCTTCAGATTGCCACCAATCAAGATGTTCCCTATTTCCAGTATTCTATACCTCTGACTCTTCTATCCAGGGAAGCTAGCTGGTATTTTCCCCGTCACTCACCTTATTCTATTTTGAAGTGAATGAACTCGCATCTCTTTTTTTCGGATTAGAAGGGAAGGAGTGGGTTAGTTCAGTTGTGGAATTGTCTAGTAAGTCAAAGAACCCATACCAATAAATATCTCATTTCTTGTACTTAGATCGCGCTCCATTGAGAGGGTGCATACTCTACCAAAACGTATGGATGCTTCTTCTAGTGCTGATCAGATAATGTCTGATTTTCTAGTGGATAAGGATTGAGCAAAGGCTACGAATTGACTTGGATCTGTAGAGGAGAAGCACTTGATTAATGATTTGTATAGTGAACTACTTATGGAGTTTCAGTCTTGTATTTCTTATCTATTAACAGAAGGGGATGGAATTGATCTTGTCACGAGTAAGCTGACCCGTAAGCTTTTGACATCAGTGTTTATGCCTCTGGTGTATGGTCAAACGGAATATAGCGTAAAGCTTGATGTGTTTAAGGAAAAAGAGAGCACACTGACTATGACTGATGCTAGCAAGTTGACTAAAGCAATGTATCAATTTGGGGACGAGCAATACCCTTCTATAAAGAAAGGAATGTCATTGGTCAATACTGTTGGATGGTTACGGGGCTTCTTGCAAAAACCCGTTTTGTATCAAGGTGAACATATTACTACCATTCAGGATTACATGAAATTGGAAACAGTCACAACTTCAATCTCTAATAACACCCATAGAAGCACCCATAGAATTCCCATTGATGTTCCTACAAACAAGAGGGATTAAAGTAAATCGAAAGGGTCCACCTTTGCTAATTACATACACCAAAAAGACGCTTCTATTGCTTTTGATGTATTTGATATAGCGAAGTCTAAAGGTCTTGGCTTATACTCAGTACATGATTCTTTCATTGCTCCTGTTGCTCACGCTCAAGAATTACCATCGATTTATGTTACAGCATTTCATAGTCTTTTCAATCCTTTGCATCTGATTCACTTTTTAATAATCAAAAATATCTTCCTTAGTGCGCCACTCAAAGATCATTCTCTATACACTTGGAAGCCGTCAAATGGTATTTTCACGACATATGGAGACCTTTTCATGAAGGTTGATAGTACTCAAATACCAGAGGTGCAACCAATTAGATTGGAATTCTTGAAAGGCTGGGCACAGGATCTCAAGTTACCTGTGGGAATGAAGCCAGCCCAGAAGATGAAATGGGAACTCACGCTGAATGCGCTATTCGATTACTACTACTAATACTGTCAAGCTATTTATTTTCAGGGTGAAGAACCTAAGATCAGTGCCATGAAGCTTTATACCGCTTTGAAGAATGAATTCAACACGATGGCCCGTACCGGTTGCAGTAATGCTTTACTTCCAAAATAGGAGTAATCTGAGTTATGCCTTCTGTGTGTTCCATACATCTTGACTTATGTGGTTAGCTATTCACATATTACTAGATCTAAGAACCAAGGAATATAAATAAGAATCGAAGGAGAAGAATACAGATCAAAAAGCTTTGGTTCTATTTGCTTTGGAGTGTGAAGCGAGGCTTCACCCATGTTAGAATGCCAACCAACTAGAGCACGTATGGGATTATGCTCCATCTATTGCTGCACTGATTGGATTATGCTCCAACCACCCCGTAACTCTTCCTTAGATCTTGACACGAGCACTACTACCACCTTGAGAAGTGGGTGTAAGGCCTCTTATTTCCCAAGATATGTTAGGATTTGGCACTAATATCATCCTGTGACACAAAGCATCGACTAATACGACACCTTCACATGCTATGCTTCTCATTTATGGCGCCACGTGCAGCATTGAGCTATTAAGTATGCTTGGTTAATACACATAAGGGACGCTCCAAGATGGATGTCATGAATTTCTCTAATTTGCAATATCTCTTATATAGAGCAGAGTCTAATCATAACTTTTATATGCTTTTACACAGAGGAAAGCTTGTAGTCGTGCGAATCTACTTAAGGCTGATACTGATATGAATTTTTCTTCAAACTTCATGCTTGTGATTCTCTATTTTGTCTCAGAGATACCTGCGTTTTGAACAGCTGTACCGGAACATCATGTGTCTTTTGTCTCTCGGATGGAAACTTGGTTCCCCTACCTCTTTCCACTGCTTGAACTGTGAATTGCAGGCACGATTCCGTCACCTACATTCAACACGCAAAAATTCAGCTATCTCATTTTGCCGTGATTGTTGCGTAATCTCATATTTTCTGTTAGCTCGAACAGTTTGAAATTACGCCACAAAGGTGATCTTCTAATTGATGCATCTCTTGTATCCTCAGGGCTCCCATCCTCTCAAACTAGCAATGTCTGCCTTAAATCACCATCTTGTCTTGCGGGGGATTCACTTTTTGCTTTCATGATGTCTCTGAAACTACGAACGATCTAATGCTTTTTCCAAATTTCTGTCATCGTGCATCGTCCCTTATTAACCTAATTCGATCAAAGAAGAGAGAAATTCTCCTGGTATAGATACGACTTCAAGCCCTTTTGATCCACCGGAGAATGTAATGCGTGGCATGTACTACTCGCCCGAGTAAATGTGCTGGCTGGGAACATCCCTACGTGAATAAGAACTACCTCGTCGCCTGGGAGGAGATGGCAATGGCAACCTCACAGGTGGATACCCAGCTGAAAACCGGCCTTTCTTGATAAAGGTGTTTCGCTTCACGAGGGATAGATAACCGTTATTCTCTTTCTGGATAGAGTGCTCCATATGGATAGTAACCTTCTCATCTCGCTTTCCTTGCTCATCCATCATTCCAGCTTACTGAAATGGAAGTAAGACATAGATAGGGCACGAGCGTAGGGCAAAGGAGTGAGCACTAGTAATGGGATGGGATTTCTTTATAGGCTAGGTCCTTCTTGACTGAAAAACACAAAGCACTTGTTTGGCAAGCAAGCAAAAACTCATCAAACTTGTAAGAAATAAAAGGCAGGCTTCTTCTTCCACTGGACGGAACGCAGCACACTTAATTGCCCAAATACCAACGCTACACCTCATAGAGGGAGATTCACCTGAAAATGCCGATTCACCTAACCCAAGTCACCCAATCCTGCCTCTGGGCACACAACGTTTTCTACTGACTTAAGTCCAAAAGGGAAATCTTACTCAATAAGGAAATCTTATTGAGAGTAAATAACTAGCTTTTTTGTCACTTCTGTTTCTAACTTTTCCTGCTGGTAAACAGACTGCGAATATCGGAGGGTATCTATTACTATAGGTGAAACAGCCTTATGAAGATAAAAAGAACCCGCTCATTCTAGCTCGGTTACCTACGTCTTCAACTCAGTCTTTCCACAACTCTACTTGAAGTCTGTCAAACTTTTCTCCTGCATACCAATGCAATGATCTCTGGACCGGATCTATTCTACGACGTAGAACCAGCTTATTCAACGAGAGAAGTTTCCGAGGCATCTGATGATACTATTTGTCTCACCAGTACAACCAGGAGAAGCTAGATCTGTTTACGTACCAGCACGCCCAGCGATTGAGGTTTGAGTTTGATATTCAGCTGTCGAACAAGCAAACCAATCAGCTTCTGTAGGTAAGTAATTTCCAGTTTCCGTCGGTAAGTAACTAATCGAATAAATCTTTCGAGTGCTTGGAGCTGCTTTGACTACATAGGAGGAGAATGCCAAATCTGTTCTTTCTTCTTAAGTTACAGAAAGCTCTAGGGCTCACTCTTTCTGCTCGCTACACATCCGTTCCGCTCGTTGGGTCATATTTCTTAGTTTAATGCCCGGTGCCTGAGGGCTGAGTTGAAGATCTAATTGCTGACGTTTTGAATTGCCTATGCTAAAAGAACGGGTTACGGAAATGTGCCCGGCCCAGAATGAACTGCTTCTTCAGTAGTTTACATGAATTAGATACTTCGTGAGGAAACCTTTCTTTTTATAGGTCACCTGCCTCTGCGGATTCTGCTAATCCAACTCGTTAGAGGGAAACCAACACATAAAGCAGGACACCCAGCCAAGCCAACAGATTTCATTAGTAATGATAGCGAATCTCGCGAACCAAGCGTGCCCGCGGATCCTTATTTATTCTCTTTTGACTCCTTCATACGACAGACAAATCGGTTACAGAAACAGTTTCAAGCAAGAAAGCTCGTTATTAACTTAACTCAATATCGGTCCAGCCAACAGACAGCTTTGGTTATGCAAACGGATAACCTAAAGAAAATTGAGATTCAAAAAACAAATCACTAGCTCCTCTCAATTTAGTGCTCCTAGAAACATTATGTGGGGCTTGTTTTCATGGATGCTGCCTATCTAATATGAGGTTTCATTCATTATTTGCTTCAAACAATTGGAAAGGATTAGCTTATGGCATTTCAGAATAGGTTACACTATTTTAGTAACACCCGAAATGGTAATGGAGTAGGTTATTGTGTGTTTCCCTCAGTGTCTTGCGCAATGGGTTTTACCAACCAAAGCCAGCCTAGAAGGTCAGTTAAGTAAGCTTGAACCCAATGTGGGGGTAAGTAGTACGTTTTTGCCAGTCAGGAAGCAAGGAATGATACCACCATGTAGTTGAACCCGCGCCGGTGTTTTTGAAAGCAAAAGCTCTAGTGTGGGGTAAGGCGAGTTTGTTTGAGAGCAATGTAGTCGGATAGGTAGGTAAGTAGCCTGAAAACCCCGTAGTAGCCGGCGTGTGCTTTTGGCGCAGTTTGTTGCCCAATGAGCTTGTGTTCGCCAAGTAGATACCTAAGGTGTTTCCGAATTCGGCTGGTGCCCTTCCTGTTGTGTGTTGAACTGCTGAGCCCAATTGCGCTGTTGCCCTCCGTTTCTTGGAAAAAGCAAGCAAGGAATCCAATGGAGCTTACGTTCAGAATCTCTCCTCCTTGCTCGTAAGCAGGAAAGCTGATATTTATCCAAACTGAAATGAACATAAGATCATCGGTTCACGAAGGGTAGAAGAATAAGTCTGGCATAGAAATTGGTAGCTTGACAAGTAAGTAGTATTTTCAATAGTATGGCTTACAACCAGCTTTTCAACTTCAATCCGTTAAGCCTACTCCTCCATTACCCCTGACTCTCTTCCCGCTCTTTCTTCCTTTTCGCATTCCATTCGCCTTTCAAAATGCTTAATCACCCAGTCAATTCCTAATATATTGGTTTTTCCTCTGCAATTCGGCTATCCAAAAGAGGGCACTCTGAAGGTTCTCCGTCTTCTCTTAGATCTATTTGACCTGCCCCCTTTTTTTTCTTAGTAAGCTAGTTGCCTGGGTTTGCGTCTTCCTCTATTTGGCTTTCTGGTATGTGCTCTCTTATAGATGCTTCCAAAGCGCTCATGTCGTGGTCAATCAATCGCCCATCTCACCTTTCATAAGTTCAAATGTCCCGGTCCACATCCTGAGAGAAGCATGCTTGACGTTCAAGCTTATAGAATACTTACTATAAAAGAAGTGGTTGGAGCAAAAGGTTTTGACTTTAGACATACTCAAAAGTTTGAGACCCGTGATCACGTAATCAATTTTCTCCCCGTACATAAAAGGTCAATGCTTCTACCCGGGGCGCCGTGCCATCATAATCATACAACTACTCCACGTGAGCCTTAATTCGCGCATACGAAGGAATAAGAACATGTTTTCAAAGACCTACGGAAATGCCCGTTTTGTTTACGACACATATGGGACGAGCCAAGCTATCGGCTTGGAGCTTTCTTCACCAGTTCCCAGAGCTGATGCAAATTCTCTTCCGCATGCTCGCTACTTCCGTCCACCAAAGAGGTGCCACGACGAGATGGAAGGGATTGGCTTGAGAAAACAGATGACATATGATATGCTCTTTCTTGCGCCGCTAGCTTAAGTCACAGGTGGACAGTGAAAGAAAGTTGTAGAAGCAGCTTGTTCTTAAAAGGAATAGGTTGAGTAGGCAAATCTGCTAGCATTTCGAGTCTAGGCATTTGGGATAGGATGTGTACCGGAGTGAGTAAAACGAACGCGCCACACGCTGGCGGTGGCACGAAGGAAGAAACGACTACTGTTCAAGCAAGAGGCACTCTCTCATGAGTATACAACTGAATCGGTTTGAAATCAAAACTACTCCGCACCTGCTTGCTCAGAGGTTTTGCTTTGCATTTGCTTGATATGAATCTCTTAGATAGGGCATTAGTACGAAGTAAGCTAATGTTATCGTTCCCCAACCTCTTTCGCATTAGGCAGGCCTTAGAATTCCTTTCCTCTAGGTCAAGTTAGTGGAGTGGAGAGTCTAGTACCTCTGTGTCTGAAAAGGTTGGAGTTGAGTCGCAGACAGCAAAAGCGATCTATTCATTGTCTGGAGAAGTTGGGAAAAAGCCTTATCGAAAGTAGGAATACATAGCCTTTTCTGGGTAACGAACAAACCAAATCTCTAGTCAACATGTCAGCTAAAGATATGAGTTTCTACCTACTTATGGGTGAATTCCTTCCTTTGCTACCCAATATATATTACTGCCCCTTCACTTGGCTTTCACGCCCACGTTGCCTTCCTTTCCTTCTTTTCTGTCAAGCTACTACCTCACTTCATCTTTGCCTTCGTCCAATCGCTTTCTTGCGCAAGT